>WYDI02004028.1:0-30990 GCA_009867235.2 Psittacus erithacus | reverse complement strand
ATCCAACCTGGCCTTGAACACTGCCAGGGATGGGGCAGCCACAGCTTCTCTGGGCACCCTGTGCCAGGGCCTCAGCATCATCACAGAGAAGAACTTCTTCCTAAAATCTCATCTCAATCTCCCTTCTGCCAGGTTGAAGCCATTTCCCCTTGTCCTGTCTCTACAGACCCTTGTCCAAAGCCCCTCTTCAGGTTTCTTGTAGCCCCTTTAGGTACTGAAAGCTGCTCGAATGTTTCCCTGGAGCACAGACAACAATATTCTTTATATTGGGTTATCACTGTGTCCCAAGGCTATCCAGAAGTGATGGCTTCTAGGGCAAGAAGTTATGCGTTCATGTTACACAGTGCAGTGCATCCATCAGTATCAATTTTATGTCTCTCAGCTGGGTGCAAGCTGTGGCAGTGCTGCACTGCTTCTTCAGCAGCACCAGCAGACCACGGATCTGGCTGAATGCTTCGTGGCAGCACCCAAGCTAGATCCATATGCACTACCTTAGGTACAACCCTGCTTTGTGGGCTATACCTTCTTATGAATAGCTAAAAGTCAGCTGGTGGAGTGAAGTTTCATTAGAGTGGGATTTCTCTGCTAAATCCGTGTTGCTGTCTGGAAGGAAAAAAGAAAGGGGTAGAGATACAGACCCATAATGCCTGTCTCTGTGTTTCAGTTCATCAGATTACATTTTCCAGCTCACTGTGGGCACTTCATTCTTACCACACCACAGAAAAAGTACAGGAAAGATTTTCCCTTGCTTTCTAAAGGCATCTAGAATCAAGAGCTCATTGAGTCCATGTCCCTGAGTTTATACCTATCAATTGCTTTGAATCAGAGCCTGAATTTCACTATGTACCTTTGCTATGACTTGATCTTCATATGATTCTGCAAGGACAAAAGACATGGGGAGGGTGATAGTCATAACAAAGCTGAAAAGTTGTGATGCTAATAAGAGTACATCAACAAGAAACATCCTTCAAAATCACTGCTGTGACTCTTTTCCATGGGGGGCAACCAATTAGCTAAAAATGCAAATTATTCAATATCATAGAGCTAATGCTGTAAGAAACAACTGTTCTGACAGCTGTTTGATCCCTTGGTAATCTGTGGGGAACTGGATCATCTGCACTTTCCGGTAACTTGACACACTCCGTGATTTTGAAATTCTGACCCCAAATAAAAGTGCCAAAGACTTTTGAAATTCCTATAGTATCCAGATAAATAAGAGTAAAATCAAAATTAAGGTACTCTAAAATACTTCATCTGTGATCAATAGAATTCAAACACTTGGGTGTTAGTTTCTGTATTAGGAATTAATGCTCAGCTTTCTTAAGTATTCCTGGAGAATACTTCCTCTCATTTTGCATTTTCTAAAATAAAAAAATTGATTATGAAAAGTAAAAATATTAAATCAGATCCAGATATAACAAAAATGGGAAAAAAGAATAAATTGCCTATTGGAAAAGATTACACTTTTTAGGTGATATCTGAATTATAGGCCAGAGGTAAGCAGTAAGTTCTGCTTGTCCAGCCTAAGGCCTCCTCATGCTGCAACATTTCTTTGGCTCAGATGGCCATATTTCTACCACAGAAACCAGACACAGAGCTGGGGAATGGATGTCATAATGACATCAACACGCAGCACTTCCTTCATCAGAATCCTTTATCCTGCAGTTTAGAGATGGCAAACTAAGAATGCTCCCAACACTTTTCAATCCTGTTCTCTCTGGAGTCTCTTTATTATTAATTTGTGAGCAGGTATAGAAAGATTTGCTAATTTAATTTTGAGGTGGGTAAAACAAAAAAAACAACAAAAAATCAAAACAAAACAAAACAAAAATCCTCATGAAACTCAATGAGTAAGTAATAAATGAATTTACTAGAAAGTTGTCATGATGGGATGTCCCATGGGTAAGAAACATTTGCAAAACAAAGGCTGGTCAACAGGAAACAGGGGACTGGGTGTGCAGAGTCATTGTACTTGTTCAAATGGATGTGCACCCCTGTCTACGCTGGTGTCTTTAGTTGTTTCTAAACAACCTACATGAAGTCTCATGGCTAAATACCATCATGAATTTAGAGTTCGCTTACAAACAGTTGTACCACAGGCATACAGGGCAGGATTAGCTCTCAGTAGAGCTCTTGTGTGAATCCAGAGCCAAATAGAAAGCAGGGAGGACCAGAATAACATCTGGCTGTTTTGTCCTTGCACTTTCATGTTCTGTTTTCCATGGGTGAAAGAAAGGACTTCTCATTGCTCTGGAAACATGACTTCCTTGGGGTCTTATTGCATAAGAAGCACATCAGCAGAAATTAAGTTGCTCCTTGACAAAATCCATGGTGCTGTGTCACTTCTGACAGAACAACGAACGTCTCCATAAGCTTCATTTGAAAATGACAGGAAATGATTTTCTGTGGATGACAGGATGTTACATCTGCTGCAGATTAAACAAGTCACCTTCAGCACACTCTGTATGCTAATCTGAATGGTGGAGAAAAGAAAGTGGATGATGAAGCATTGCTAATTTGCAGAGCACTTAACCTGCATGCAATTATCATATATAGTGCCTGTAGCAGATCAGCTCTGCCACTTTCTCCTCTTCCCACACAGCAGACCATGCTGGGGATCACCACAGGACTATAGCTTCATGCAACTGGATTAAAATCTGGAATGCTGTGTAATTTTCCACAAACCTGCTTATTTAACTGGTGCTTCCAGAAAAGCCAGTACTCCTCATTTCCTGAAGAAGTTAGAGAAACATAAGACTAAATAAAAGAGCGTTTTCTTTTTAGGCAAAGGTGATTTGTGCAAATTTTAGGAGTGAATGGGTGGCACTGAGTTTTTGCTGTAGTTTTTGATCGCAGCAGACACCTAAGGTCATTAAATACGGACAGAATACACTTCCTATTGCACAGCCAAGATTACTAATAAATCAAAGGCTGCAAGGGTTTGGAAAGTTGTAATGATTAGATTTTTTTATAAAACTGCTCTCTAAAGTGGCTGCTTTAAGGAAGAACAAGTAGGCTACATGAGCCATAAATCAGTGGGGTTTATTTAGTCTTTGAATTAAAACAAATTGGATGGAAATTAGACTGTAGCTCTTTTCCTGCTTTAGCAGGGTGGTTACAGATACTTCTGTTGCATTTTTGTTTTCAAATGCCCTGTTTTTCAGCTGGAATGCTTTATCTGTAAAGCATCCTTCACCTTGTATACTAAAAATATGTAAGTGCATGAGACTTGTCTTAGCTCTAAAGCTCCAATCTGGGGATTTTTCTGAATTACAGGAGACCTGGAAATGAGCTTCAGGTTTGAGTTATGTGTTTAAAAACAGGAGACATTTATTAGAATTATCCTTTCCTTTTTGCTGCCCATCTCAACTGCCTCCAGGCCTATCTTCTTTACTGCCCATCAACAGCCATTTTGGGAGAGCTAAGTAAATTACGGGTAAAGTTTTGGTTCAGCTGCAACAGAAAGCACCATGCTCATAAATACTGACAGATGCCAGAAACTGTATTAACTAACTCCTCTGCAGGGCCTCCTTCTGAAGTCAGCACCTTCCCTGATGGGAGCCCCATGGAGCATGTTGCAGGAGATACCCATTTCCATGTTACCCTGGAGGAAGGGGACTTATTTCCAGAGGCCACTACATTATGTGGCTCTTGAGGAAACTGTGACCCCGAGGACTATTTTCTGGGGTTTCATCCACCTGCAGCATGTCTCACTGTCTCTGTTAGAAGGACACAGGGGAAATCTGCAGGGAGGATGTCACAAAAAAGTTTTGGCTCATAATTTGTTATATCCACAGAGGTCTTGCCCAGAGCCTGTATGAGACAGCTGCATGCCTGCCCCACAATTGAGATCTACTCATGCCATATCTTAATATGATAGGCTGTCCAGAACCCACTGAGCAGTAAACCAGTGAAGCTGACCAGACATAAGCTAATCCAGAGCAATTACATCTTTAATTAACATCCCCTGGCATCACAGAGGCCACTATGTTCTCCTCACACTTCTGTGTGAGAGGTTGTGCTCTATTTTACATTTTTAATATCTCAAATTCTGTTGCTCCAAGCATTTCTTAAATTTGGTGCAAATGGCCTCAGAACTGAGAAAAGAAAAATTGTTTTCTGTATGGTGATAAAGTGATGCCCCTGAGGGAAACATGGAGATATTGCACCTCCTTCCGTCAAAACAGATTCTGAGTGGATGGTATATCCTTTATATGAGAAATAAAAAACACTGCAAGTGGGATTACCAGAAATGTCATTTATATACCAAGGAGGATGCCCTGCAGCTGTTCAGGTTTCCTACATGAATCTTTCATGTGTTTGTGCTTGTTTCTCTTTGTAGTGATGAGACACACATATTTGGGCCTTGAAGGCTGAAGGGCCTGTGTATCATCTTTAAGCAGGTATGGGAAGAAATGATATGTGTGCCAGGTAATCACACTTGGGCTGAGCCTGGAAACCCCACTGCAACTGTTTAACATACACAAGAATCTGGCAGCAGACACACAGGGTTTCATCTGAGGACTTTTGCCGCTTGAGCCATATGAAGCTGTGGCTGTGATAATTAATCTTCTATTCTCTTTTGCATGCTTGGATGTTCATGTATTTATTCTCTTTCATAAGCTTCTTTGATTGGCACATGAAATTGAGGAGAAGAGGGGAAATTTTTCATTCCCACAGCACAGAATTGATGTCAATGAGGATTTTGAGAGGGAGTGTACTGAGTTCAAGGTCAGCTCTTATATGTGAGAATCATGCCGGAGAATGGGTCCCCTGTCTGCTTCAAGGTGATAAGTGTAAAGTGGTTTTTATCCCAGTATTTTAAGCACTGCTAGGTAGCATTTGGTTTTATTCCTGTCAGATGGTTTATGAATTTTGGAGTCATCAAACAGCAGAAAGTTACCTCTCCTGACAGCTTTGCCATGCTGCTTTCTTCACCCAAGCCAGAAAATGTCTCCATCTTACACCCAGAAGTGTGCGTGTCAGTCTAGCCCATATGAGAGTTACCACTCACTGCAGCTTTCAGGGGTAACCAGACCAGATAAGTGCCACTGAACAACTCCTCCATTGCCAGACAAGTCTCTCCCCGCCATGCTGCTCAGCACAAAGCCCTGATCTCAGTAAGAGTGTTCTGTGCCTTGCTAGACTGAAGCTCTGGAGATTTAATGTCTAGTCTAGCAGATCAATCTCTAGAACAAGAAAAAACTCTACGCTGTAGCAGGTTTCTAGCACAATACCAGATACTGCTGTTGCAACCTCCAAAAATCATGGCAGACTGACCATGACTGCTTAGCAGCCCCTCCAAGCCAGGTCTAGAGCTGCAGGCAGGCTGTGATATGGTCAGATCAAGCCCCTGAGACCTGGGAAGGCCCACAGTGTTATTTCTTTCTAACTTCAGTACCTACTAAATGTCCATACAACACCACCACTCTGAGAGTGTTCAAATTTGAGTACTAGTAGGAGGAACGATTATTACATTCTTTGCATGGCAAAATAGAAGATCCACCTCCTTTGTTATGAGCTTCCCTCATGATAAAGATCCCCCACAAATTCAACTACCATTGTGTGAGCAGAAGCAGAGAAGTATGTGTCATAAGTAGACACACTGGGCAGACCAAAAGGTAGCTATGAATCAGGAACAATGGACAGGTAGAATAATAAGTCAGAAAAAAACTGCGAAGTCAAAATCAATAGGCAGCAATAAGTCAAAAACTGAATACCAGTAAATACTATATAGGACTGACAGTGTAGTGGCCAATGCATTTGTCTTTGCAATAGTTTTATCCAAAGATTCTTATTCTCCACTCTTGGCCTACCTTCTGACACTTTTTTTCAGACAAATCTGAAGAAGACAGCAGGTAACTCTTTGTATTTTAATTCATTTATCTCTTGCCCATAAATTGAGTCAGCCTCCCAGCATAGTTCACTTTCCATGGCCCTAGACAGAGGAAACACTTTTCTGGGTGTGCTGATATGCTCTGAACTCTAGCTTGAGTCTGCAATTACCTGCCTGGTGCAGTATCTCCCTGCCTGTGTTAGCATTCAGATTTTATCACAATGCCACCATATAACAATGCTATAAACGTTTATTCTAATTCAGTAGCCAAGGAAGAGCAATGGTAATTTGCCACTGCAAAACATTTGTGAAGCATCCCTGAAAAATGACAGTCAGGGAAACAAGAATAATTGGAGCTAATGGAGACAAAAATCCACAGTTGTAAAGATGTATGGCACTTTAGAAAATTGATATAGTACTTCTAGCCAAAAGCAAAAGGGAAAGCGCATGACATCCAGTCATTCACAATCTAATTATTGTAAGTCTTCCTGATTGGATTGGTATCAGTATAAATCAGGGAAGTAATATAATTGGTACCAAAGGTGCTCCACAGATACAAAGTCAGTGTGAGATCAGAATCAGTTTGAAGATGTAGATTTGAGTTACCTTGCTGCATGCTACTTGGTAACTCATAAAATATTGCCAATTTTTAAATCTACACGTGCCTTATATCAAGGGGGGATGTGCAGCATTTTGCAGTTCTTATATCAGGACTGGGTAAAACAAAGAAAGTTGCTTCAGTTTTCTGTGAGAAAAATAATCACAACTTGCCAGGTTATCAGTTTATTTTCTTTTGGAAAGGGTCTTGTACCTAACATTTGCCAAGCATCACTTGTCCATATATTCTGGGTTTTTTTAAGAAGAAAATATCATTGTGCTTGATTTCCCAAGGAAAAGAAGAATTTCTTGACACACAATATAAACTCTGAAAATATTCAATGTAGGTGTTGGTGCTTAGGCATCTAATTAAGGCATAAAACGTAATATAGTTGAAGATTACCTAATACACGGTTAGTTGATATACTGCATTGAATTTGCTTTGCACTCTTCCCTCCAGCCAGATTTTGCAGTGGGAGCAGAATCCATCCATTATGCCATTTTTGCAAAAGTTCTGTTTTTAGCTGCTTAAATAGAAATGTAGCTGTTTTCTTTCAACATACTTGGACATTATAACTATTCTGCCTTTTTGCCATTCATTTTTAGCCTGGGTATTGCTAAATATTATATACGTATGTACACATATATATATGCACAATTTGATATTTAACCTGCAATCATTGACTCATTTTATATAACATTTGGCTAAATTAGACAGCTGTTTTCCAAGGCCTCCCATATGCTGCAATGGCCAGGAGGCTGGTAATTCGAGTATTTATTCATTACATTGAGGTATTCCTTCTGTCAGAATAGTTCTCCATTCTCTTACTGAAATTCCCTGAGGAGTAGCAAGTGAATTTATTTGGCTTATAATAACATACATCAGAACTGGTACCCCTTGAGCATTCAAAAGCTGACACATACAACAAATTTCCCCCACTCAGAAAAAGAAAACTGTTTTGCCTAAGTACATTCACTTTGTAAGCATGTGTGAATTTAGGGCATGCCCTTGTCATCTTTTTGAGCAGGAGCAGAGAATGCTGTTGAGCTTAGAGTTCAACAAGAAACTTTTGCATTTATACATTGCTTCTCCCACAGGGTTTTCAAAAAACGCACTTGCCTTTTGTGATTTACAGCAGTATTGTTTGTTTCCTTCTTCAAATGTCTCTCAGAAGGTGTTTTTCTTTGTCATTCTTCTTGCAAGAGAAATACATCTTAAACTAAACATGCCTTGCAGGGAGATTTGCCATCTGTAATGGCTAGTATTCCACTGTCAGTGACAGTAAAAAACAGTGAAAAGAAACTGGGAAGGAAGAAAGCTTTTTTGGTCTTTTAACACAAAAAAGACGTCATATTGGTTGTACAGGTTTAGGAGGACAAAGGTTATTCAAGCAAAATTTATATGAACTGGCTGATTGTGCATAATTCATACATTTTAAGCCAAGACTTCGAAATAACTGCTGTTAGAAGTCAAGCTTTCAAGTAAGATAAACTTCAGTGAGTATATTGTTCTTAAGATGCAAATTTTTAAGACTTCTATAATCTTCAACTCAATATTACATCACTCTTGAAATTACAGTGTTAACTTGCATGAAAAAGCACCATTAGGAAAATATGCAGGAAAATGGAATAAAATTGCCTGGAGACAATGACTGCAATGACATCAAAAATTCTTTCTTCTGTTTCAGGTGAGTTTGTTTTGTTTCTGAGAGGTTTTTTTCCTTTTCCCCAAAGAACAAGCTGTCTAGTAATAGCAGAATATTCCATGGTCCTAATTCATCACATTTTAATATACTTTAGTGTTATGCCAGACTTTGAGTTGAATCACTTGCTATCCATCCATCCATCTATTCATCCATCCATCCACCCTATCTGTGAACCATTATCGTAACTTCTGGACTATGGCACAGTTCTGGGAACGGCATAGCATGATAGCTAGCAATGCAAAGTAGTGATCTCTTACTGCCAGTTATACCTTCACCATCAGTCTCTTTAACTCAGGGCTTATTAAGTGGTTAAGTGAATGACCTGTCAATCCTACACTCATTCATGGCAGGCCTACTAACATATGCTGAGCTGTGCCCTTAGCTGATGTGCAAGCGCATCCTAAACCTGTCTATATGGTCAAAATAGATAATCATGTCTCAGAAGAAAGACAGTAAACCAAGAACAGAACTCGTGCTTTTTATACCTCCTCTCTGCTTTAACATGCTGCATGAGCATCCCTAGTAACCTGAAGTTACCAGCCTGCCTTTTCCCAGATGCTAGTAGACCCAGCTGGGGTTTAGCACTGAGTGTAGGACCATGCATCTATGCAGCACACAGACGTATCTGTAGAATTGACATGGCTTAAATCCCAAGAATTTACATGTGGACTGATCTATTGTATCTATTCTGTATATTTTTAGTGTATTATATTTAGGTATCTATGTATTTTATGTAGGTGCAGGTGCCCTGCGTAACAAAGATGGCTCTCTCTCTTGAATAACACCCTCTGTGTTCAACTCCACAGAGCCATTCAGATGGGAAAACTCATTTGAGGGAATGGGAAAACCAAAACTATTCAAGGAAAACAGTACCTGTATATACAGAGTAGACAGATATCTGGACAAGCTCACTTGATGGTCCAGGGCAAATTGTATGAGATATACCAAGGCTCAGTGTTGGGTCCTGCACTGAGTCACAACAACTCCATGCAGAGCTACAGGCTTGGGAAGAGTGGCTGGAAAGCTGCCAAGGGGAAAAGGATCTGAGGGGTGTTGGTCAACAGCCAGCAGAATATGAGCCAACAGTATGCCCAGGTGGCTAAAAAGGCCAAAAGCATCCTGGCTTGTATAACAAAAAGTGTGGCCAGCAGGGCAAGGGGAATGATCACCTCTCTGTACTCAGCACGGTGAGGCTGCACCTCGAATCATGTGTTCAGTTCTGGGCCCCTCACTACAAAAAGGCATTGAGGTCCTGGGGGATGTCCAAAGAAGAGCAACAAAGCTGGTGAAGGGTCTGGAGCACAAGTCCGATGAGAAGCTGCTGAGGGAACTGAGGTTGTTTAGCCTGGAGAAAAGGAGTCTGAGGGGAGACCTTATTGCTCTTTACAACTACCTAGTAGGAGGTTGTAGCAAGGTGAGTGTTGATCTCTTTTCTCAAGTAACAGTAGCTCAAGTTGCACCAGGGGAGATTCAGATTGGGTATTAGAAAAAATTTCTTCACCAAAAGGGTTGCCAAGCACTGGAACAGGCTGCCCAGGGAAGTGGTTGAGTCACCATCCCTGGAGGTATCTAAAAGGTGTGTAGATGTGGTGCTTAGGGACATGATTTAGTGGTGGACTTAGCAGTGTCAGGTTAACAGCTGGACTTGACCATCTGAAAAGTTTTTTCCAACCTAAATGATTCTATGATTCTATAATCAGGACATGTAACTTAGCAATTTCTCCAGTGTAATCATTAGCTGATTTTTCTTCCTAGGCCATGAATGCTGATGTAGGACATTGTTCTTTGCATTAGCCGTGTTAAGCAGTACCCAAATAATAACTTTCCATTAAAAAGCAACTGCCCCAAATAAAATTCTTTCCCCAAATTCTGAAGACTTTACCAGACAAGCATAGGTGATTTAGAACCCATTGGTGCAACATTAAAATGTATGGAAACTTAAAAATCAATAAATTAATGGCATTTAAAGGTCAGCCTTTAAACAGAAATTGGTATTAACCTTTTTCTATGGTCATTGGCTGTGCATAAAAGGAAGGAAGGTACAATAGCACTTGAAGAATGAAAGCATATTTATCTCTTTTTGTATTACAAATATAATAACTTGCACAATGATTGATTACAACCACAGCGATCAAAGGGGGTGCCTAACAGATGCTAGATATACAAAATATGAAACTGAGAACAATTTTCATGTTCATTTAACTTCTTCTTTAAAGTGTTTTAGGTGAGTATTAGAAACTAAATCAGGGAGAATTGTCAGGACTTGGTTGAATGGTGCTCGCTCAACATAGATTATCTATGACTGTGCTACAGGTTATTTGTTGAACTAATGATCTAAAACATGAGCTAATCAAAAATAATATAAAACCAAAAGTGATCATAAAAGAAGCTGATAGCACTATGACAGACAAACCACTCTATGTGAACAAAATAAGCATGACCTACGTGTAGTAGGCATCAGGGGAAGGCGGGGGGAGGTTGAAGGGAGGATGTTGTCAGCACAATTTGTCATTTGATTTCTCTTTCTCAAGGATATTCATAATTAATGGTAAGCCATTTTCTGCTCCTTGAGTCTCTGGATAGCAAGTAAAACCTCAGATAAAATCTTCAAATTAAATAGAATTGGATTTAGCTGCTACAAATCAGATTGAAGAGGATGTCACCATTGTTGCTGTGTTCCCGTTACAGCTGGTGATGACACTGAAGCAGCAAAAGTGCCAGTAGGATACTGCAGGAACATAAATCAATGCGAATGGAGCAATCATTTCTCCAAGCCTCCAGTTGCATGTCCCATAAACCGCCAGCCTGCTGCTCCCCTTTCTCCATGTGCCTTTCTAAGGAGGCTGGCATGGACACTTTTTGAAAAGTAGAGTTTTCCTTGGCAGGGAGGAACAAAAGGTAAGTGTAAGAACTGAGGTCTCAGGAGCAGGCAGACCGGTATCTTTTCTGTAATGTGGTAAAGACTTCCCACTCTTTCTCAAAGCTGAGGTAAGGCACCATATTCTTGGGGATCTTAAGTAACTTAGAGTTGATATTCAAGCAGTGTTGACTTTGGTATGCTATTCCAGACAGAGGCATACTGCTTTTTCATGTCAGAAAAACTAAGCAAATGGCATCTTAGAATATTATAGGACACAGTAAATGTCTTCTTCATTTATCTGAGTCAGTTCTTGATAAACTAAGTGAGCACTAGCAACCAATAATACTCATAGGACACTTGCAAAGACATGTTGAACAGGTCCGTTAACATAAAATTGAGCAGTTTAATTATATTTTCTTGTTTTACTTTTGTGGCACAATTCCCTCTTTTGTCATCAATACTATGGGTTTTGTCTTAAAATTTATCAAAAATTATCATAGATCCTCCATTTTACCTAGCTGCTGAAAGAACATAAAATATCTGCTTTTCTCAGAAAACAGCTCTAGAAAATAACTTTTTGGTGGGATGGAGAGAAATAAAACTAAATACTTCAATAGCTTTTGAACTTCATTTTCATGCCTTTTACACTTTAAATTTTCTTTCGGGTGTTTTTCAATCATGCTTGTATCATCACTTTGACAAGAATTTCAATAAAAATTGTATCTTATAACTTGGTTTTCAAAGGCAATACTTTTGAAAAACTATCTGTCAGATGGAGTCCTTAATTGGTAGAAAGGATAGATACCACCAGATTTCTAAAAGCATTTGACCTAATATTACTTGCTGAAAATAATAGCATTATATGAAACAAAATGTAATCCTTCGTAAATGGATTGTAAACTGACTGAATGATACATCTCAAATTACAGGATTAACTGAAAAACCAGCCATCTGAAAGGGTTGTTATCAGTCAAATAGCCCAGAGATCTGTTTTCAGCTCAGTGCTGTTTAATGATCTCATCTATGACACAGAAGAAAATATAAATCATGGCTGATACTGTTTTCAGATGGCACAACCATTAATGGATTAGGAAATAATTATAAGCAGAAATGAATTCTACAGGATGTCTCTTGACATACTGGGTTAACATAAATGGAAATCTTTCATGAAGACTTGAGAACCTATGGAAACATCTATGGGGCTGCAGAACTAGGTATCAAGCCATAGAAAATCTGTAAGAACAGGAGTAAATCTATCTTGAAAGTGCAATAAATAAGATTTGAGATATATGCTGAACAATAAAGAGAAAACAAAATGCTGAATAACTGCCTGTGAGTACAGTCTATTTTAATCCATCAAATGAGACAGAGATCCTGCAAAAAAAAACCAAACCCAATAGTTTGTTCTTTTATCATAACTTTACAGTTTAAACCTATCAGACAATGGTAAATTATGAAAGAATTAATGTCTGCATATCACTGAATCATAGAAGGTTAGGGTAGGAAAGGACCTTAAAGAAAGTTCCAACACCCCCTGTCATGGGAAGGGACAACTTCCACTAGGCCAGGTTGCTTGAACCCCATCCAGCCTGGCCTTGAACACTTCCAGGAACGGGGCAGCCACAGCTTCTCTAGGCAACCCATGCCAGTGTCTTGCAGCCCTCACAGTAAAGAGTTTCTTTCCAGTATCTAATCCAAATCTACCCTCTTTCTGTTTAAAGCCGTTCCTCCTTGTTCTATCCCTACATGCCCTTGTAAAAAGTCCCTCTCCAGATTTCTTGTAGGCCCCCATGTTCTATCTCTACATGCCCTTTAGAAGGCAGCAATAAGGTCTCCCCAGAGCCTTGTCTTATCCAGGCTGGACAACCGCTCTCTCAGCCCATATTTATAGAAGAGGTGCTCCAGCCCCCGATCATCTTTGTGGTCCTCCTCTGGACTCATTTGAGCAGGCCCATGTCTTGCATTGGTGGCTCCAGAGCTGAACACAGTAGTCCAGGTGGGGTGTCACAAGAGTGGAGCGGGGGGAATCACCTTCTTCGACCTGCTGGTCACGCTTCTTTTGATGCAGCCCAGGATATGGTTGGCTTCCTGGGCTGTGAGCACACACTGCCTGCTCATTTTGAGTGCTTTGCCAATCAACACCCCCAGGTCCTTCTCCTCAAGGCTGCTCTCAATGCAGTCACTGCCCAGCCTGTATCTGTGCTTGGGATTGCCCCAAACCAGGTGCAGGACTTTGCACTTGGCCTTGTTGAATTTCATAAGCTTCATACTGGCCCATCTCTCAAGTGTGTCAAGATCCCTCTGGATGCCATCCTTTCCCTCCAGAATGTTGACTGCACCACATAGCTTAGTGTGGCTGCCAAACTTTCTGAGAGTGCACTCAATTCTACTGTCTGTGTAGTCATCAAAGATGTTGAACTGCTCCAGTCCCAGTATTGACGCCTGAGGAATACATCTCATGACTTTTTTCTGCTTGGACATCAAGCTGTTGACCACAGACAAGTCTTTGTGTGAGACCATCCTGCTAATTCCTTATCTACCAAGTGGTCCATCCATCAAGTCCTTGCCACTTCAGTTTAGAAGCAAGGATGTCATATGGGATATTGTCAGATGCTTTGCACAAGTCCAGGTAGATGGTAATAGTCACTCTACCCTTATCCACCAATGTTGTAGCCTCACATATTCTCATGAATAAGATCCCAGCTCTGACTAAGAAGGTTTAAAGTATTAATCACAAATATTTGTACTGCTGTCGTGGGCTAGTATGTCTCGGTTGTCTAATTTACCAAATTGCAAGTGTTGATCCAAATCTGATATCTGAAGTTCATTATTGTTTACTGTTCTAAAATATATCGATCTTTTACTCATAAAAAGGAAACCACTGCATTTAACATAGATAGCTAGCCGCAGCATGCAAAGCATATCAGTCATGAACAATGCATCCACTGAAAATTACTGGCTGAATTAGTAGGTGGGTATGTACAACAATGATATTGATTCAAAGTATGACAGGGTTCCAAATGATTCATTAACCAACAGCAGTGATGAAAACGTAAACCTTATAAATGAAAATATTATCTATTAGAAGTGTCTGCCTACATATCTGCAGATTTCTTTCTGTACCCAGCCTCTTTCTTCTTCAGTAAGCAGAAATTATTTTAACTGAAGTATTACAGCAGATAATAACTAATTTCTGAATTATATGAATCATAAGGAAGTACTAGTGAAAGCTATTCTGAGGTTTCAAGGAGAGAGAAAGAACAAAAATTACCTAAGCCCTTTTAACAGCAGCAAAATAAAAATGCTAATTCTGAAAGGTTTTGTTCATCTTTCTTTTTAGATGAATCTTGCATTTACAGCTTTCTTTACAGATTGCTATTGGCAGCAAGAGGAGAAATAACATGATCAAGCAGAAAGAAGTGGTCCTTATTGAATTGCAATGAGTTTCAAGGTTAGAAGATTATCTGGAAATAAATAGAAATAAACCAACAAGTTAACTTGAGAGACTTGGATGATCTCTTTGTGTTCTCCTGTGTGTCCAAAGTACACATGAGCTGGTGTAGATATTTGAAATGTAAGGGTCATTCATAGCACAACCTGGACTGATCATTTTTTATGTGTCTCTACCCTGCCCCTTTGCAAATCAACTAAGAGTAAAATGCACTTTTGTTTGTACACCACCAGACATGCTCTCACGCTGGTTTCATAGATGAAAAAGGAGGGAGGATGTGGCATGGATTTATAGAAAAGCGAAGTAGAATTCACCAGTTTGCTTTGAAACCTCTCATTGTTAAAAAAGGAGGCAAAACCTCTAATAGCAATCAATGCTTAAAACCTACTGTGGTATTCCAGAATGGGTTCTTGTGGCACTTGGTTTGCTACCTCTGGTGGGTGTTTAGCAAAGAGGTGTTGAGAAAAGAATTTTGGAAGGGGATAAAGAGATTGAAGCCATTACTATTTTCTCTGTTTTCTCGATGGAGATGAGTGTGGTTTGTGGAACTGTGACACAAATGGCTCTGCCTCTGCCAGACAGAAGCAGGGTGGGACATACCCAGGAGATGCACAGGCTCTTAGGCTCTTGGTAAAAGACTCAGTTAGAAAGTTGTGCTCATAATGGTTTTGAAATCTGATGTTATGTATACGCTTACTGCTCATTGTCAGCTTTGTTAAACCTGGTTAGAAAAATGAGGACTGAGAAAACTGCCCCAGGAAGGGCTGGTTAGGAAAAGCAAAGGTATGTGTTGGAAGCAAAAGCAAGGGGAGCTGGAACGGTGAATGCGGCAGATTGTTGTCGAAAAATTTGACTAAGAGCTGTCACAGAGCTCCATAAATGGCATTAGCTTAAAGTGTCTAAGCCAGTTTAAAATGTTCCACAGTCACTCAAGATCTCTAGGAAATATTCCTCTGCATTTGAAGGATTTTTATGTTTGTGGAGTGTTGTTACAATCATATCCTGCAAGCAAGATTAAGCCAACCATCCTAGTAAGCAAGGGTTTAGAAAATCTCTGTATGGAACTGAAATCACTCCCTGAGGAAAAGCACTTTGCAAAGAAGGGCTTCAGTATAATTGCCATGCAGGTGTTGTAGTTTAATTACTACAGGTGTGGCAACTACCTACCACACATGCTCACACTCCTGACCCCCCGGTAAAATATAACAACAAAACCAAGAATAACAGTAGCATTAATAATAATAATAGTAACAATAAAAAGAACAATAATGATAGGTAGGTAGGTAGGTAGGTAGATAGATAGATAGATAGATAGATTAGATAAACAAAATGAGAGAGTGCCTAGAAAAACATAAAACCCTAGAAAAACAAGTAATGCGTAATGCAGTTGCTCACCACCCACTGACTGATGCTCATCTCATCCCCAAGCAGTAACAGTGGCTCTCAGCCAACTCCCCCCTTTTTATACACTTTCTGTGGCATGGACCCTTCAGCTAGTTCGGGTCAGGTTTCCTGTTTCTGCTTCCTTCTGGCTTGTGCCCTTCCTCACTGGCAAAACATGGGAAACTGAAAAGTCCTTGGACTTAGAGTAAGCACTACGCTGCAACAACTAAACCGTCGATGTATTTTCAATATTATTCTCAAACTAAATCCACAACATACCGTCTACTAGGAAGAAAGTTAACTCTATCCTAGCTGAAACCAACATTAGACAAGCATTGCTGTTTGTATGTTTTCTCCCTCTCTACTGAGTGCATCAAAATTGCGTTAAAGCGTCACGTTTTGCTAAACAAGCTCAGAAAAACAAAAAATGATTTCCCTCTGCATAACATAAAATTATAGACATCACATGCAGTAAACACACAATAAAGCTACCAATACCAGGTAGTGAGGATACTTTTAATCCTTATAACACTAGAGTGAAGGAGCTCACCTCTTTAACAGTAAAGAGAAATGTGAGAGGTGTGTCAGAAAATGGATACAATTATAAAATATCAGGAGGATAATGAAAATTAATCTCAAATTTTGTATTCCTTGGTCTTTTTTTGGCATGGTTATGCATGGCATTGGGCAGTAAAGTAAAACAATGTTCATTATGCCTGTCAAAGTTGTGACACTGTACAGTAAATTGACCTATAAGACTCTCCTTATCCCTTTATATGGATTACTATTTTTTTTCCTCCTATTGATGAACATCATCTTAATAATCTATTAATTTTCATCATCACAGAAAAGAATAATCAAACATTGTTTTCTTTTGCATATACATATATGCAGTACTATTTTGAACTACCCTGTCAGAATAAATATTGCCTATGGCGTTATTTTTATCCTTTTTTTTAATTTGAGAATGCCCTGATCCACTTTGAACAAGGGTTTGTTTGTGCCCACCTCCCCTAAAAAAAATAAAAGTTCTCGAGAAAGACAACATCTGATATGAAATACCACAGCTTCTCTTGCAATGAACCATTACTTTATAAACTCTAAATTCTCTACAGAATGATAGCAGGTCTTAAAATATGAATGAATACTCATGCTGTATTTAGCTGTAATATGAAACATGGGATGTGAAATATCCTTCCACTTTCTCTTACCACTGACCATTAGGCAGTAGGGTTAATATGCTGTTGCTGGCACTCTTGTTTGTATTTGAAACACTCAGACCCTCGAGAGTGCAGAGAGTGCTTTCTCTGAGCTCTGGAAATGGCTGTAGATTTACTTGTAAATGATAATTTAGTATTTCACTTTAATGGTGAAGAGGAAACCCCAGTCCAGGATCAGGCAAACCTGCTGAGGCACATTCAACCAAGAAAGATTTTTCTTAAAATGAAAGACATTTGACTGCAAATTCACAAAAGGCACTAAAGTACTCATGACCAGTTCTACCACAGTATTTCCCATAAAGAGCCATCTAGACACGAAGAATATGCATAATACAAAAATATTATTCCTTTTTATCTGAGCTTCCCTTTTACTGAAGTTAGAGGACATGACTTATGACCTTTGTGCAATAGTAACAATTACTGCATCTTTCAGGTTTGTGTACTGCGGTATTTTCTAAGCATAAAGTCATCTGTATCCCTTGGATTTCTCTGCTTGATGTTTAGTTTAATCAAGTGGATCAAATGTATTGTAGAAACAGACAGTGGAGATGATCCAGGCTGAAAAATTATCTGTAAACTGGGTTCAAATGTGAAAGCTAAGGGATAGTTAAGCCTAAAATTTGGAATCAGCCGGATTTTCTACAGCTATATTTCAAGTCCTGTTTCAAATTCTTCAGTACCATGATATTTCCCTTGCTGCATGGCAACCTTGAGGAAGAAACGCAGAACAGCTGTTTCATCTTCTAAGGAGCATCCACACTCAGAACCGTAAATGGCTATCATCCACTAAGATAAACCAAACAAAGCTGCCACATTATTTTTAAGATAAGAAGTAAAATATGCAGTTTAGGCACTATACAGTTTTATTAACCTGAACTGATGTTTGCATGTAATGCCACAGGGACTATGTTTAGCATTAGCATTTCCATACCCATATGAGAAAAAAAAGTCCATAATCTGTTCAAGTTTTGAAGCCGATAGTTGAATAAAGGGCAACAATTTAATGGCAGACTAAATTCTGCTCAAAGGTTGTGAAGTTTAAGACAAGTCCTTTCATTTTCAAATAAACTTCTAGGCCTGGCTAAAACTTTGAAGACATGAGGATCACTGCATATGCATGCAGGTCCCACCAGCTGTCTGATAGTATATGAGACATACAGCATGGTATCAATCCATTTTCTAATGAATCATAGCTCAGAAACCACGACTGTGGTTTTAAGCATAGAACATGCTTTTCTTAAAATCAACAAATCAAACAGTTTCCCTCCTATCTGCCAGCATGGAGTCTCAGAGCCTGGACAGTCTCAGGGCCATGTAATATAAATGTGGGTGCATTGCCTGTTTGCAGCATGCTAGAGTCTTTCTTCCATAGTCATGATGAAATGCAATGGGAAAAGATAAATTTTTTCAAATGTATGAAATGGAAAATAAGTAAGAAGAAAACTTGCACAGCATGTCCTCTTCTTTTGTCAATGCTTTTTCAGACTAAAGAGATATGGTAATGGAGGAGGTGGGGAGTATTTTGCATACATTGTTCATACAGAAGGGTTAGATTCTAATGTTCATCCTGGTTACCACATGGATGCTTTTGCTGAAGCTGAGCCAGGGAGGCAACAGTCACTAAAAGCTCCATCATAGCTGTATGAGCATCAAATTTGTGCTTCCCCAGAAATTTAAGCTGATGCAACCTGAGTGTACTGCAGTGGAACTCAGATACTGCCTTGTCTGAGTTGACATTGAAGTTCACCCAGTTGGGTGGTGAAATGTTTAGGGATCTCTTCTGGCCTCAGTCTGAGCACTGCTTCATTTTGTTTGGTCAGTTTTCAGCTGGATGTTTTCCTGGTACCAGCTGGTGCAGGATAAATGAAGAGGAAGGCAGACCCAGTTGGCAATTAGTCTGATTTACACTGCAGTGGCCATTATTGGCAGCCTCATTTAGAAAGGAGGAGACCTTTTCCCAGTTATCCTTCCAGGTGGTTCAAGTGAGCTAACACTAAGCAACAACAACTGAAAAATAAATCCAGGGAATGGAAGCTGAAACCCAGTGCTCTATGCTGTCTCCTTATCCCTTCTTATATCTCAAAAATACTGTAATTTTACACCAGTAGCTCAGACAAGGCACCTGACAACAATCCAAATTGATATGCATAGCTTTCCAGGGCTTTAAATTATTAACTTTGGTGTTGCAAAACAGTAGGCATTTTTCATCACTGGGCAGAAATCAACATAGTTTAGTAGCATTTTGAGAATATATAAAATGAAATCCCAGCCCTCCTTTAGTTCTTGGGTTTATGAACCCAAGGTTCATAAAGGTTGATGAAGTTGGGGCTGCACCAGGAAGCATTGCTCCATTAGGCTGCTGAAGGAAATGGCATATTGGGCCCAGGTCCCAAATCCTCCCAGGGTTCCATTTTCATGGTCGACACAGGACTTCAGGATTTCTTCCAGCAATGACAAATAAAAAGCTACGTGGGACTAAGCACCATTAACTTGATGTTTAAGGGCTGTTCTGTTTATCACTCAGTCTTCTTACATCAAAATTAATAAACATTGAAATGGTAGCTTTTCTAAGAATTAAACTAATGCAAAGAGAATAACTAGATGATCTTCTGAAGGACTGTTCTGTTGGCTTCCATAACATTTTAAATAAATATATGTTCTTACTGTGTTTAATCCAACATAAATAAATCAGCAGTCCAGACAAATGGATTACTTATGACATTCATTTTTTTCCATTGTGCATTTAAGCCCTTGGGAAGATCTATTTTTTGTGTTCAGACCTTGTTGGTTCTTTGCAACTCTTTTTCTAATGTCCTTAAAACTGTGTTTCTACAGACATGGGGCTATTCTGTAAAAATAATAAATTGGCCTGTGAGAGATATTCCAAAGCTCTATTCTTCATGTCTATCTATAGCACTGCAATGCATGCTTTTGGAAGTATTAACAGCTGCATTTCATTTTACTATATAAATATTTAAGGTTTGTAATTTCTCTGTTGCTGATACTGCCAATGCCGATGCAATGAAATGTTTCATTATCGGTTCCTAGTATACACATAATCTTGTCAGACTTTGATTCCACTAAATATAGCATGATACATTTTGAATATTTGAATATCTGAGTGCATTCACATCGCTTTCAGTCATGACCTGCTTACAAATTGCCAGCTGAGAAGTACAGCCACATGGAACAATAATCTGCAAGAATTATGCCAATATATTTTCATTAGCCAGTGACACTTAGCTAAAAAAAAAAAAAATTATTAAACTGCATCCTTCAGAAACAAGTCAGCTTGGCTCCTGGATCCCCACACTAGGACGAACCCCAGACAAGACCCATATCATTATTGTTTCAAAGTTGTAAATCGGTAGTTCAAATTTAACCTGCCCATATCCGTTCCTTCTTCAGTGATTTGCCAATCTTTTTCTCTGTCTCTTGAGAGTTCCCTTGTCTCTGAATATCTAGGAGGAACCATCACTTTCTTAGCTGTTCTGGGAAATCCTAACAGGTATTTATGGATGGGCTCTGATTTTAAACTGGCTGTGAATTCTATATTATTCTGCACCTTTCTAAATGTTGTAAAGTGTTTTATTAAAAGTGAGGATAATTTGGGGTAAATATCTCCTTTCATGCTAGATTACAGAAAAATGCAATTTTAGGTAATATGAGAGCACTTTGTGAGAATTCCACTACTGCATAAGTACATTCAGATCTACTGAATTGCTGTAGAGTAACACAATGTTACGTGGGATGTACCCAGACTCTTAACACAGAGGCAAGGAGACAGGGGCACAGGTAAAAATAGAAACTCCTGTCCTTTAGATAAAGCACCTTAAAAGCTGGTAAATGAGAGCCCTGTCTGACCTCACAAAACAGAGGTCCAAAAGCCAGCTGCCTCCTGACTCCCTCCCAGCCAGCCTAGAGACTGTTTCCCCATTTTCCCTTTCCCAGCTGCTGTCAGCATTGTGGATCCTCACTTGTGTGCTGATGCATTTCCAGCACCCTAAATCTGGAGTTGATTAATATATTTCATAATTTCTGGTTCTTGGAACTGAGTGATGGATGGTAAGGGGACGCTGTTTGTCAATGAAAAAGGTTTCTGGCTCACACCAGGGTGAGGCTTTGAGAGGCAATAATTAAGAAACATGACTTGCATGCAACCTCTGAGACTCCCAGCAGGAAAAAATGTAAATCTGAATGCTATTGTTAATTTTTAGGATTTTAAACCTGAACTCAATTGTTGAAGTCTAATTTGCACTTTCTGAATGCTTCAGATTTTGGCAGTACTGCTCTTGTGACTAGGTCCTCTTTTTGAGACATCATGGCCAATGCTTTCATTATTGCCCGGTAATTTTTTGTTCATTCTTTTTTGTCTATGTGTATGATATCTTATATTTTCCTTGAGTTTGTGGACATACGGCAGCCCAGGCAGTGTCAGCCTACCATGACTCTGGCTGGCCATCCTGGACTTCATTGAACATCTGCAGTTGGACCTGAGAGTTTCAGAAAACTGGATTTATTGCTTGGGCAGTATCCAGTGGTGACTGCCCTCTAGAAGATGGAGTAAGCATACATTTCAGTCACATAAGTCATTCACAGGAGGTCCATATTGTCTGCACAGGAAAATATGGTTCATATTTTCTACACAGAAAATGTGAGTCACTGGCAATATTAGATGCCTGTGAAAAGAATGCATTTGTAGACTGGCCACTAGACACTCACTCAGTACTTGAACTGTCTCTCCAGTGCAGTCCTCCCAGACTTCTGCTTACCTGCAAAGCTTGTTTACCTTCGACATTACTGATGATTAGTTTCTGTTTTTTCTTTTCTGCCATCTTAAATACTGCTGAACTACGGTGAATGCAAAAGTTAGGTAGGCAAGGAAACAACTAAAAAGGTATTTTGTTGTTGTCTGTATGAAAAATATAGAAAAGTCCAATTTTAAGGAAAGAAAATAAGGAAAGTTATTGGTAGAAGGGCAACAGAGCTCTGTTCTGACAAGTAGCATTTCAGCAATATGAAACACCTTCTTGTGAGTATAGCTGTCTGTAAAGTGCTGGTGAGACAGCCTAGGACAGATTGGATCATTAGTGAGAAATGCTGCAGCAAGCCCTAATCAATGCAATTAACACGGTCATTTAAACTTTTTGCTTACAAAGTAGTTGTCAGGGCAATAAAAAATGAGGCTGTGAGAAAATTAGCAAGCTATCCTATAGCACTCCTACTTTGCTCCATTATTTTATGTCTACATTACTATGGCATGGGCCATGGTAAGTGAGTTAGTAATGTTCCAGATCACGTCTTTTATAATAACATTTTTCCTTTTTTGCTATTGAATCTCTGGCGTAGCCATAGTGCCTGGAAAAAATGCAAACATAAAAAGACAAATAAAAGTAAGCTACATTCTTTTTTATGATTTAACATATTTCAGTATTAATGGTTTCTTTAAAATAAGAATGGTTTCTTCAATTAGCTTATTTTTAAAGATGTTATAAAAAGCAGAATATAGACCAATAATGATAATGGTTACAGGATTTGTTGAGGCTTTCTTCTCAACAAACAGCCTGAAAGATAAATCAAGTTGATTTCCAATATTTGGTTGATGAATAGGATATACAAAAGAATTTTCATTGCAGTAGTTAACTGCTGATTTCCTATAGTAAAATAGAACAGAATAAATGAAATAGAATGTTTTCTTCAGCAAGGTAAAGAGAAATGGTTTGCTGTTAAACCATTCTATACAAGATGATGATTGCAGGATTTTCCATTTTTTCCAAATACAGCTTTTTTGTTGCTTCCAAGAATCATTTGACATCATTGAAACGGAAATATGTGTGCTCTTCTGGACTTGTAGGGTTTCCCTTCTCCCCTCCTTGCTGCCCATCACTCCCTCACCAATCTCTTTGGAGATTGCTGTGTGGAAATGACAGGCTGATCTGGCCCTAAGTATAGTATCTCAGCCTTTGGGAAATGGTGCTGCTTCATTAAGCGAATTTGAAAGATTACAGTAGATAAGTTATGAAGCGAAGAAAGGATGTTCTTAAGAAAAAACATGCTCATTAACTGCTAGAAAGCTGTGGATAAAAAAGGCAGGCTGCAAGTTTTTTTGTCATTAAACTCTACAGATTACAGCTGCTATGTAGATCCTCTTCAAATTGATGAAAGTTGAAAAGAATCCATTTTAAAAAGGTAGCTTTTTAAAGGACACATGGATTCAAGACATGATTTCTATTTGTATGTGCGGTTGATTTGACAGTGTGGGATTTTCACATATGTTTGTGTTAATAATTTATGTAGACACAAACTCTTACATGCCTTATCAAAATGGAGTACAGCTGGATTTGTGCATTTACAATCCATCTTCTCTATACAACTCAGAGTGAAAAAGCTCTGTGTGCTGAAGTAGAAATCATAGGGAAGCCTCTCTGTAGATTTAGTTCTTATTGTGAAAAATCTGATTGTACACTTAAGTGAGACATTGGTAGCATTCACATTTCTCTTTTGGTTTTTCGCCTTAAATTCCTGTGCAGGGCCTTCAGCTCTAGATCATCTTGCATCCTGTTAACATCTGCAGTAGTACCATTATAATGGTTTCTGTGAATGTATGTGGTTTATTTAATGGGAAAAAATAATATTTTCTATAGCGCTGCCAGCCTTCCAGGTGCAGGCTGAAAGGAGTAAAGGAGGACTGACTCCTCTTGCCACTTAGCAAACCGTTGGAT
The DNA here is from genome assembly GCA_009867235.2 of Psittacus erithacus. Lineage (NCBI taxonomy): Eukaryota > Metazoa > Chordata > Aves > Psittaciformes > Psittacidae > Psittacus > Psittacus erithacus. Next base: position 7,215 of record WYDI02004028.1, on the reverse strand, counting down.
GTGGTTATTATGATACCCCAGAGTCAACCCTGGGGGTCACAGCTGCTCATCTTAACACACCTAATGAAGTGCAGATGGGAAAATTTACGTGATAGTCTTAATCAAAACAGAGAAAAGAAACTTAAATTTCTAGTATTAATTTGATGTTCACGCTGATACAGAACTGCTACATAGTCTGGGGATGAGCTTTTCCAGCACAAACTTTATAGCTGCTGGGGCTGATCCAAAGCACTTTGCAGTGAATGATAGCCTCTGAATTACATGGGATTGCCTCCATTGACTTCAATGGTATTTGGATCAGGTCCATAATGAATTATTGCTTAATATAGTCCACAAGCATATTAAAAATGTTAGGTAAAAACCCAGGGAAGAAAAGGAGGTATATTGCAAACTTCTGGCATTTAATTTTCCATTACAAAATTCCCAATTTAATAAATAGCATTGATTCAGATTGTAACCTATCACAGCCTCATTAAACCTCTCATTCTTAAAACCAGGTCTTTTTATGACACTCTGCAACACTTGGGTTCTGTTTTTATGGAACAGTGATAATGGCGCCATGGGTGCACTCCAGACTGTCTGCTGGAATTGGTCAGGTTACAGGTACACCCCTAGGCCTATATCATCACAGTAATCTCCTGTATTTAATACACTGAAGTAAGTGGCTAAAGCTCTGAATAAAATAGAAGCTATTTCCAAACTCCAAAGGATCTCATTAGGCAGTAGATTATACCTGACCTAATTAATAACATCTCATGTGTGAGGATAAAGGTTTCTCATTTCTATATTTCTTTCGAGTTAATAGGAATAACATAACCATTCATATGACACCTAAACCTATCTTGAAACAAATTAATATGTGACTCTCTTGTTATTCTAATTCACCTGGGGCACCAGTTAGTAGATAGTAAAAGACAGACCATAGTCAATGTTTTTAGAAATAGCAGAGAGCACCAGGCTACCGAAACAGCTTTAGAAACAGTTTTAGAAACTTTTAAGTTCCTATATTTAACATTTTGGCACTCCAGAAATTCCAACCTAATCCTAAATTTCTACAGCGTGAATGCAAACATACATCTAATGAAAGTCCTAAAAACACTGGGCTAGTCCCCAACATAACCTGACATACATCCATAGACACAAAAAAGGCATGACAGCCAAAATCTCCCTGTGAAAGTAAAATCCCTTGCTGCTCTGAGTAGACATTAATGGAAAGTAAGCATTAAATTAGCAAGAACCGAGTCCCTTTCTCTCACTTTCCTACGTCCCTTTCTTCTACCAGGAGGGGCATTTAACCAGCAGCATGGTGGAACACTGAACAGCATCCCCCTGTACTTTGCGCTGGTGAGGACACACCTTGAATCCTGTGTTCAGTTCTAGGCCCCTCACAACAAGAGAGACATTGAGGTGCTGGAGTGGGCCCAGAAAAGGCCAACAAAGCTGGTGAAGGGTCTCAAGCACAAGTCTTATGAGGAATGGCTGAGGGAACTGGGGCTATTTAGTCTGAAGAAAAGGCTCAGGCAGGACCTTATCGCTCTTTACAACTACCTGAAAGGAGGTTGTAGTGAAGTGGGGGTCAGTGTCTTCTCCCCAGTAACAAGTGATAGGACAAGAGAAATGGCCTCAATCTGCACCAGGGGAGGTTTAGATTGGATATTAGAAAAAATTTCTTCACAGAGAGGATCGTCAGGCATTGGAACAGGCTGTGCAGGACAGTGGTGGAATCGCTATCCCTCGAAGTGTTCAAAAACTGTGTAGATGAGGCCCTTAGTGACATGGTTTAGCGGTGGCCTTGCAGTCCTGGGGTAATTGGTTGGATTTGATGATCTTAAGGGTCTTTTCCAACCTAGTTGATTCTATGATTAAATGCTCAGGATGGTCTCCATCCATTCATAGAAAGGACTGCCACAACCTCAGCCTTTAAAAAAGAATACTATAAAGCTATAACCAAGAGGATACAAATATTCATCCTCCCAGTTAGTAACAGGCACATTCTGGTTGATCTGAGGTGGCTCTAAACCTCGCTCTGAGGGACAATACATAGAAAACTCTGTTCCTCAGTGTTTTCTGCTAACCAGGAAAGTCAGTTTTCCCCACAGCATGCCATCTGCTGTGAAATGTGCTCTGTGGTACCTAGCCCTCTTGCTTGGTATAAGACCAGATACGTAGTGCAGCAGCTGTGAATTCAATGAGGCTTAAATGTTAAGTGTTGCTGCTCTGAATATCACATTACTTCATTCCTCCTTTGGGAATACATATCTGAAAGTGATGAAATTTTATTTCTGTAGTCTAGAAGGCAAGACACAGGGTATTTTCATCTCCTCCTCACAGTGATGAGATAGTTGAAAAAAGATCAAGTAATGATCTTTACACTGCCCCAGCGACGCTCTCTTAGCTTGCAAAAGGATTTTGCAGGGAGCTGGACAAAGATTTTTTGCTTTAATTCTGCTAGTGCTTAAAAAGTAATTTTAAAATGGCATTCTTTATTTAGAAGTACTCTGCATCAGTTGAGACAATTTGCAAATGGAAATATCTTTTTTTGTCTTCACTTCCACTGTTGCCTTTCTGGGCTGCAAGCACACACTGATGTGTCATGTTGAGCTTCTCATCGACCAGCATCCCCAGGTCTTTCTCCTTAGAGCTGGTCTCAATGCAGTCTTTGCCCAGCCTGTAGTTTTGCTTGGGATTGCTCTGACCCAGGCAAAGGACCTCGCACTTGGCATTTGTGATCTTCATGAGGTTGGCATTGGCCCACCTTTCAAAGCATGTCAAGGTACCTCCGGATGCCATCCCTTCCCTCCAGCATGTCGACTGCACCACACAGCTTGGTCTGGTCATCAGACTTGCTGAGGGTGCACTTAATCCCACCAAATATACTGGTTCCCCATTTGCAAGTTTGTTAACAGGGCTGTTGATAGGCATGAGTCAGCACAGGGGTGAGTTTTTTCCCAAGTAGCTGATTTGCTTCATAGGTTTTCTAGAAAACGGGACAGGAGAGATGCAAAATGTTGGTTGTAAACTCAAAAAACAAGAGACAAGCACTAAGCAGCAGGTACACCAAGGGAATACCAAACAGAACTCCAAAAACTACCCCAGGCTCAGAAAGGTGTTATCAAAGGTTGCAAAGCTGGAATGGACTGCATTGTCTCCAAGGCAGATCTGTCCCTGTCTGGCAGTGACGAGTTTATCATCTAGTGTCAAAGCCTTTAGCAGGGAACAGATACAGCCCTAACCCACAGCTGGAACAAAACAGTACATGTATATACTGATGTTACCTGAAGAGCTGGTCAGTAATTTACCCTGCTTTCTGAGAAAATAAAGATTCTTGTGTGCATTTAAATAAATTAAATACCTATTTACTTGATCTATTTACTTGATACTTGAACAAGTTTTATACTTGGGACAATATCCAAATTTAACATAAGGACAACCATATAAAAAAAATTTCCTGAAAATAAGTTGTTGACTTAGAGGGAGGGATGCTCTAAATGAGCCCATGGATAAAAAAGGCAGAGTATACACCACCTGCTGAGGAGGTAACAGAGGCACCAAACTAGAGAAGCATGCTTAGAGTGCTGCAATTGCCTCCAAACATGCAAAACCTCATTCTGATCTCAGACCCTTTTAAATATTAGAGCATTTGACTACAGATGCAAAGCTGAGGAACCCATATTACCACTGCTGCTTATTGAAGTGGGTACTCACTTTTGTCATTATGAAAGAATCTTAAAAAGCCTGGAGCAATAAGACCCAAGAGGTGTGACTTTCCCCCTTCATCTCCATCAACTATTAATCTTGAAATCTAAAAGTGACAATTTAATTACCAACGTTAATGATTTCACTGCAGTTTTCCTCAAAACATAAAGTGATTTGATTGTCTGAAAATCTTCAATGGCTTTATCCTTCTGCAAATCTTACTTCTGCCAAAACCCCTTTAACTTACAAAAATACCCATTTCCCCCACCTTCCATAACCCACACCCGAAGGAACATATTAAAATATTTAAAATTTTACGTCAATATGAATAGCCTAGGGCAACTCTGAATTCTTCTGCATTCATTGGCTTTTTGGTCTGCCACAAAAACACAGCAGAATGTGGTCCCCACCCTGGGACACAGAAAACTCTGGTTTTGAGGTGCTTCTCAAGGCAAGCTGTTGAATACTTATACTTTTTTGCCATCTTGCAGACGAAGGGCCTAGAATGAAATTTTAACCAGTACAGGATTTATGGCCTGTTAGAAATTTGCCTTTTTTAACCCAAAATTTCTCGCTCACACACACGTAAAAACACACATGCACTTGCACACTTGCCTGATTAATTTTGACATATCATTCTCACAATGAAGAATTGTTTACTGGGAAAGCTTTTTGGAAAAAAAAAAAAATTACAGTAGTATTCCCAGGATTCTGTATTGCCAGCTATGGCTAAAATGGGAACCCACCAAACAGACAAATGCATCATCATTTCCCCAAACGCTATCAAGTATGACCATCATATCAACCTTTCATTTATCATCACTCAGGGAGAAAGATGTACTCCAAACCCAAACTTTTTCCATAAAAAATTAGTCATTTGCCCCTGTCAAATTGAGTATGGGAACGTTAAAGCTGATCGCATTTCCTTCCTTTAAACTTAATGCATGTGGTTTGACTTGAGGATATGACCCAGTATCTCAGACAGAAATATGTTTCATCTTCATTGGGAAGGAATTAGTTAAATTCAAAGTTAAAATAGTGGTTTCTTCAGCATAATTCTGTGATGATGTTAATTTTGGCCTGAATGAAATGTCATTTATCACTATTAAGGCAGAAAATGAAAACCACACAAGCTAATTAGATAGTTTTTTATAAAAGCATTGCTATTGAACAAGTAAAGTCAAAATGTTTTGCTGTCATAATGTGCCCATTTAAAATTAAGGTGACATCAATGCTTACAATAACTTGAATAACATTATGTTTGTATTTGGAGCTTCAGGGAAATCATCCAAAAAGTCTTGTTTTGGAATATTTCTTCATCAGGTTCTTGTTAATGCAGAAGTGGTTGAGTATCCTGGAGTTATGGGATGTCAAGGAATAACGGAATGATGCTCCTTTCTGATCAATAAATTACAGTTTTGTGTATTAAATGTGGAATAAAACAATTTAATTCAACACAGATTCCTGTGAATAATGTTTTTCACCCTGGATTGAGGCTTTTCCTCATGTTTAGATAAATTCAGATGAATACCCCATGACTTTTAGTTGTTATGTCTCAACACCCTCAGGTCACAAAGTACTGAGAATTTCAGAAGCAAGCCAGTCAGTATTTTTACTGCAGAAAAGCAGCTTGGGTCATTCACTCTAATCTGAACAAAATCTCCAGCATCAATTTATGGCCACTTCAGTTTATTAGCCATTTACTAGTCTTGGCAGAGCTCCACTGAAGCCAGAATCCTACCACATCCCAAGGTCAGACCTCATATACAGTTGATGCTAATCCCCTGAACCAATTGACAGTTGCATGGGTCTCCTTCTTTGCCAGAAAATAGCAGCCTGCACCATTAACTAAAACTATCAGCCTGCACCATTATCCATATAAGGTTATTTTATACAGAGTCTTTATACAACTTCAGTCACTAAACTCACTTCTTACTTACATGGGTAACGCAGTCAGGATAGCTCAGGATAGCTCCAGCAGAGTGCTGTCAAAGCTAGTAGAGTCATGCTGATTCATGCCAACTGCTAACTTCACTCTTCTCCCTTTCTCTTTATTCCCCTTTCCTCCACATGCGCATCCATGGGATGACAGAAACTCATTGCTCATAGCATATGTTCTTACTCACTAAATTCAACAAAGCTCAACCCCTTCTCAGGAAACTTTGCTACTGGTAGTTGGCAGCTCCTGTCCTTCTGTTAGGTCCATAGTAGCCAGCCAGAGGAGACACTAATAAAGGGATTTGCCCTTCAGCTGCTAACATTTCTTTAGTAAGCTATTTTATTCAAATATGATTTTACTGTCTATTACAAGTGTGAAAGGTTGGATGCAGCCTGTATCTTCATGACAAATGACCTGGGCCATGTTACTTTTGTTTTGTGTGTGTCCCCCTGCCCAGTCTACCTCTTATTACTGTCTTCTGAACATTTGCTATTTATTACTATTGTCCGTAAGCAAGAGGTTGCTGGAAGCTGAGAAAATACATTGTATAGGATCCTCACAGTTTATTTCTCATTTCTTACAACCTTTTCTTAGGCATATTCAGAAAAAGCTGAATGGTCTTTTGGTCTTACCCAGCACATCCGTTCTCACATCACTGAAATATGTATTAGTCTGTAAAGGTCTTTCTGCTCTGCAGCAGGGGAAGAATTCCTCATACCCCACTCTAGAGATGTTACTAGACGTGTGTCTGTGTGTCATACAATATATAACTTTTCTTTGGCAAAGTTGGTGTCTTGAAGAAGAGCCTTTAGCAGCCAATCCATACGTCTTCTATGTGTTGGGAAAATGAATATAAGAATGATATTTTGAACAAATGGAGTAACTATGAAGATTGCACTTTGGCAGCAATGATGGATTAAACTAGGTGGGCCAGTTTGTCTGAAAAGAAGGATCATTAAATGCGAGGCATTATTGTGTTTGCACTCATTGGAAATGCAGAAATACTGCAGTGATTGCAGTGTATGGAAATGGACATTAATTCTGAAATTATGGGATTCACCCGTCCTTGACCCTCTCTTTCCAGGTAATCGATATCATATCTGTCACTATGCATACCACTAGATTTTTAGCTAGCTTTGATATCTGTTTAGTTTCAGTGAGTATTGAAGTCCTTCATTCACTCGTTCCAGTTTTCACTGGGATTATTTATTTTTTTTTGTACAAGCCTTTTATTTTTCAGGTTTTCTCATACTGAATATTGCTTGCTGATTCACCAGGTAGCTTTTTGACAGCTCTTGTGAAAGAACAAAAGGTGACTTATTTTCTCCCTATTGACATTCACCTCAAATCACCTCAGATTCAACACGTTTTCAAACTGTTGCACTTTATTTGCTGTAAGCTTTTAAGTACTGCTTTTTTTCCTTTCGAAGAGTGGGGTTTGCTTTCCTCTCTCCCAGGTGCTGTCCTGTTTCCCCTAAAGCCCTTCTCCTCTCCTCTCCTCTCCTCTCCTCTCCCCTCCCCCCCTTCCCCCCCCTCCTCTCCCCCCCCCCCCGCTCCCCCCCCTTCCCCCCTCACCCGCC
>WYDI02004027.1:0-15119 GCA_009867235.2 Psittacus erithacus | reverse complement strand
ACAGTTCCATGTCCTTTTTATGTTGAGGACACCAGAACTGCACACAATACTCCAAATGAGGTCTCACAAGAGCAGAGGAGAGGGGCAGGATCATCTCTTTTGACCTGCTGGTCATGCTCCTTTTAATGCAGCCCAGGATACGGTTGGCTTTCTGGGCTGCAAGTGCATGCTGCCAGCTCATGTTCATTTTCTCATCAACCAACACCCCCAAGTCCTTCTCTGAAGAGCCATGAACAAGATGTTTTCCTTGTGACATAAGTTAATGTGTACTGTGCTCTGACAAGCAATTACATATACAGGTAGCTCAATTAGTTTCAGTGGACGTACTTGCACACTTGAATTGGGTTGTGTGTGAGTAGGTCTGGGGATGGGGATCAAGCACACAGAATCAGTCCAGCTCTAAATTCATTCGCACTTCTGTAACTTAAAATTCCCTAGAATCCCCAACACAACAGCATGCCAAAAGAAAAGAACGAGGCCTTCAGAAGTCAAATTTCTGATCAAAGAAACGAGTGAAAATGATCCCCTAATTTATAGTTCCAATGCATCTTGGTGACTTAAGACACAACCTTCTGACAACAACTGGAAATCAGACAAACAGCTTCCAGCTTCTAAACATTTACCAGGAGAAGACGTACTCAGTTTCAGTCATATCAATAAACAACAGAAATAGCCTCCCAAAATTATCTGTTTCAATGGAAAAAATATGAGCAATATATTCTTTATGAGCCCAACAACAACTATTAATAATTTTACCATTGTAACATAAGACACAAGTAATACATTGATTTTACAAATTCAGAAATTCTATTATAAATATGCTTTTTACAAATTTCCCTGGAAGCAAATGTGTTATTTTCATTGAACTAATGTAAATTCTCTGCAGAGGCACTCTTTTCCATACCAGCAAAACACTTGCCATACAGCTTGTTAGGCTCTCCCCACCTGCAAGGACTGTCAGCTCCTTATTGGCACCACTTACCCTGCCAGTAGTGAAAGAACCCAGGAAGCAGATTTAATGATGTAACATTTCTGCCACCAGCACCTTTGTAGCGAGCCATAAGTGCTGCTGCTGTGGCTGCTGCGGCTGCTGCTGCTGTGTCTGCTTCTCCTGTCTCCTGCAGCATGCAGCGTTTCTTTAGAATGCAGCCAGAAGTAATTTTTAAAGCACAATCAGGTTTTTCTCCTTCACTGGAAATGCAGGCCTCTTACACAAATCTCTCCACTTGCTCTAATCGGGGAATTCACATGAAGCCAAACCTTAAAAGCATCGTTATATATTTTTGCAGAGACGCAACAGTCAGATAAAGCCAGCTGTATTGGAAGTAGCAGTTCTGCTGGTCTCACTGCCATCATCCTTCTCCACTGTTTTCCTGTGGAAAGATTTTATTATCCAAGCACCAGCCAATCCACAACCAGAAACTTCTGATGTCAAGAGCTTGAATAATTCATCCAGGGACTGGGACAACCCGACCACGCTGCCAATATCCCAAAGCAGCAAGATGTGTGGCTGCAAAAAGCAATGCAGCCTTATCACCAGGGCTTTTGTAATAGTATACTGCTCAGTAAGGATAAAAATGGCTGAATGGCATAGCCCTTCTCCAGGTTGTCATACAGAAAAAGGAAAGCAGCTTTTAAAAGCAACCACTTAGGTTCATCACAGCATACTCTATTCAGATATGGATGTCCTTCAGCTTTGCAATTGAAACAGTGAAGTGGAAGAAATAGCAAGCAACGAATCCGAACAGACATGTAGGCCATTTACCTTTTAATCACATATCTGAACTGCTGTAGAAGAAGGACGAAACATGTAAAGATGCACAGAATTTTTGGAACACCTAGATTGGCCTCAAACATACTCAAATTTCTGATAATATGCACTACTTTAATTAAATCGGAGAACCAGAGCATTCGAACAGCCTTTGTTTTGCTCTGGCTAAAAGAAAGCAGTTATGAAACACTATGTGTGGAGAATCATATGTTGCTCACCCACAGGGGCCAACAGAGTAGTACACACTACTGAAAAGAGAAAAAAAAGTCCATCTTCATTAAGGACAATCTTCACTTAAAGCAGCTGTGAAAAAGCTTGCAGGGTAAAAGCAATAATATAGAAACTCTACTTATGAAAAAAAGCAGTATTTTAAGCTACACAGTTTAATAAATACCTCCATAACTGATGGATTACCCCATTCAGGAGTCCTGCACAGAAGCAATGCAGGCTCATTTCTTTTCCTTTATGTCTCCAGTTAATGTTTTTATGAAACAATGCCAGGAGAGTTTTGCTTTTTAAAAAAACAGCAAACAAACAAAACCAGTGGTGGTAGCTGTAAAGCTAATATATTGTTTGTAAGCTGCTAAGCTTAATAGTAATACTATACAATTTTAGAAGAAAAAAAGGATGAGGGAGCTATGGGCAATGGGAGCAAATCAAGGAAGAAAGAGGGAGAAAATGATTTCAGCAGCCACTGCAATGCAGCTGACAAGACTCAGCAGTACTGATCCAAAGAATAGGAACACATTTTTAAATGCCTCATACATTTAGGACTTGAGAGCATTTGTAAAAGTGTGGCTTTTGGCTATTTACTTCTATTGAATGTCTTTAGCAAAGACAGTGAGACAGTCCCATTAACAGATCTGTTATCTAAATTTCCAAGCTTTGAGACTTAAGTGCGCACACTAGTCATAGCCTGCTCCATCACTGAGCACCAATCTGCTCCTCATTAGTTTCTGCAGAAAGGAAATCCATGCCTAAGGGCTTCAAGGTAACCAGTCACCCTTGGTCAAATCCTCACTCAGGAAAATGATGTGTATTGGCACTCATAGGCACACACCATCATATACCATTGCTCAATCTTGAGATAACCTTAGTATGGAGGTTTAGGGGGCAAAGGTTTTATGTCATTTGGAGGAGTGGAAGTAGAGGAAAAAAAAAACAATCCATACTGGTGGAATAGTTACAGGACACTCAAGTGTGAAGAAGCAGTCTCGCAGCTGCAGGAACACATTGCCTGCTATGCAGGCTGCTGATGGACAGCAGTTGGCACGCTGCTGAGAACTTTCTGCTGTTACTGTCTGTCTGAAATGTATTTACAAAGTATGTATTTTGATTGTTCACATTTCTTATTTATTCTTTAATTTCTATGACAGAAGTTGTCTATCCAGCCAGTAGTTGGAAAGATATACAGAATAATTCATCACACAAAGATGCATTTTAAAAAATACTTAGGTATAATCAATTACAAAACAAACAAATCAATATCTCTTATTTTGTTCTTGGTCAAATTATTCTGACACAAGCACATTCACCAGTCTCTCTTGAAGCACATGCGTGGACTGTGCAAGGGCTTTAAATTTTGAAACCTGGAAACCCAAAAGTTTTGCCAATGCAAGAGAATGTGTATTGAAACTTGGGCTGCTGGCTCCATCTCTCAGCAGCTTTTTGACTATCACAGAATATGTTTATACTCTGGGACTTGGGAGACTTCCAGTCATTAAATCTAAGTTCATGCCCTGTTGTGCCTATATTCTCATATGCACACGTCAAATGTTCCTGCTCCATCCAGACACACATTATCTGCCACTTTCCTGTGCTCTTGTTTTCACAGGAAAGAACAGAGCATGAGCAGAGCACAGTGCACTGATTTAATCTTAATCCTTAGAAGCCAGGACACAGTTCGGACATAACTGTACTGCCCATAACCACTCTTCACTTTGACTAGAAGGGCTTCCCTTGGCATTTGGAGAAGCAAACACGATTTCTGCAATGAACTGGAAGATGTTCCCAAAATGTCATTTTTATGACTTTGTACGCCTTTCCTGTGGCCAGTCCTCACAGCACACTTGCTCATATTTTGTGTTTTCAGTGACTAAAGAACTGTAATTAAATTGTTCTGTTGCCTATTTTGCCTGGATGGGCTGCATTTTGTTCTTTTCCACATATAGAAACAGAATGTATTTAGAACTAATTAATTAATGTATTTGCATTTTATGTTATCACACTTCCTCCTGTGCTGCTGCACTACTGTTATTCACGTCATCTCCACTAAACGTATCTTAATCTCCATGTGGCTGTAAATACACTACTTATTTTCATAGTATCTGCACTCAACTGTATACAGTCAGAAATAAAAAAAATGCTTATTAGAAAACCATTATGAGCTCATTTAATTCATTTTTTAAAGCAGCATTCTGAAGAAGATATTAACTAAAATTAGGATGCTCAACATTTGAGATGATTATGCACAATAGCTTTAGTACCTACTGAAAGACTGAGGATTCATTGTTCTACAGGTGTCTGTTTTTTCACCATGTAGAATGGTATGGGAAACAGTGAACTTAGTGTTCACACACAGATGCCATTTTCTGCACAATACACAAGATGGAAATAGCCTGATATAACTGATCAGAGTCAATTTAGCACTTGTTCTTTTAATTACTTCTTTTCCTTCATCTTAAACTTAAAAAGATTGCTTGGATGGTGACAAATCAGCTAGAAAACTAGGAAACCCAGTGAAGTTCATTAGTAAGAATAACTGCTCAACATTACACTCAAATTTCAATCCACTCATGCTAACAGACAGACATAGCAGTTTAAGAATGAATTTTTCAGAAAGACTTAAAGATTTCAAGATACTGATGAAAAATCATTCTCTTGCCTACAAACTGTCTACTACAGTAGCATCTGTAATGACCATAATAAAAAAATATGACCTACACATACATGTGTGAGTTTTGTCCAGTTCACTGCAGTTCTGCAGCTGGCATCATGTTACCACTTGCACATTTTGCAGTTCTTCATTTGACATGAAAAGCTTGTGCATAATAACATTTGTGTGTCCACTCCTCTAGAGGTTCTTATGAAGTCAGATTGAACAAAACATGTTTATTGAAAAGAAATTAAATTTTTAACAGAAGTCTTAAAGACAAGCAGTACTCTCATAAAATAATTTAAAGAAGATCTTTAAAAATGTTGAAATCTATACAGATCAGTACCAGTTATTCTACAAATATCTTTCTTTGTTAGGGCTTCAAGTCATCATTCTACAGTCAAGTAGAGTATTTAACATGCAGTTATACAAAAATATCTATGAGATCAGATTGAAGGTAGCATGTTTGAAAATTGAAAGCATAAGCTACAGCTCCATCTTTTAGTCACTGTATGGCACTTACATGAGCTCCTAAAACAATGAAAAGTTTTGTTTTCTTCAAGCACCATGTCTGGCAGGCAAATTACTATAAACAGCTAATTTCAGTAGATTTGCTAATATTACATGACATTAGTGGGACTATCCATAACATTAAGCACTATAAACTGGAGAGATTTTGCAAAAATGTCTGAATTTGAGTTTGAATGTTTAATATTTCTATTTAATAAGTCATGGAAACCTAAATGCACTGCACCAAATTCATCACGTGGAGGAAATTTCTACTACCAAAGGTTAGATAAGTACCCCTTCTGAGCCTACAGTGAGTTCAATAGCCTAAAAGCAGCAGGGAAAATTTGACTTGGACATACACTGAAATATACTTGGAATATACTGAAATAAATCAAAACTAATGGAGACATACTAGGTATATGATATCCAAGATACTAAATCAGGATGAAGGGATACAGCATCTGGAATTTATACATAAATCAATGAAGAAAATCAAACTAAATGTAATTATGATTCTTGTCTTACAGAAAAGACATTCTAAAATCATATCTAAGTTCTTTTCCTGCCTAAGCTAGTGAAATGACAACAATTTACTGAAGGTTTACAAAAATGCAGAATCCTCTATTTATTCTGTGGAGAATTTGGGCATTTTGATTCTTAAGAACACTTTTACTACAGTTACACATATTGTAGACATGAAGCTCTACAAAAGGCTACCTAAGGAAAAGAATGCAATTACTATTTTTGAATGTTTGGAGGCATGAGGATTTTAAATGCATTTAGAATTAAATTACGAATACTTATATATTCATAGAATCATAGAATAGTTTGGGATGGAAGGGACTTTTAAGATTATCTAGTTCCAACCCCCTTTCTGCTGAAGGACATTGATGTCTAAACAAAGCACATTCACAACGGTTTCATACCTTCATCTGATTTCCTTTGTTTTCCTAAGTGTCTCCAAGCACTTAAAGAATTATACCGCTGATATTTTAAATGTGATACTTCTCTACCAAGTAATACTGACAAATTCTGCCACTTTTACCTTAAACGGTACCTAATTCAGAGAGTTGTCCTCCTATCTAGCACTGAAACTACTCACAAAGAAAGTTACTTGGCAGGTACAGAAATCAGAAGCAGGGCTACTTTCATGAAGGAGCTTCCTTACAAGCTGATGTAAGTAGGAACAAAGGTTGGAGTTTCTCAAAGACTAGTCTAAGTCTTTAATACTTTCTGCCATCATTCTGGCAGGAAAATCGCAACAGTGCTTGTAAAGTTTACCAGTGACTCATATTTGGTAAATGCCATTATGGTGGAATCAGAATACCCTAAAAATCAAAGAAATTGAGCTGACTGAAGACTGGAAACAGATTACTATTTCTAAACAGCTCAGAAAGCAGGGCTACATACTCAGGGATTAACATGAACTTTTGCTGTGAGGTGGAAACTCACTATATAATAGAAACTGAAGTAGACACACTTGTAATTCTGCTACAGGAATGATGTAAGCCACTACATGTGACAAAAGACAAATAAAATCTTACAATGCTATCAGGTAAGATATTATCAGCTGAACTGGAGAATAAAAATCATTGTACCAGGCACAGTAAGCACACACACGGAGTATTATGGAGAATTCTAGTGACCCATGTTCAAAAAATGCGAGCATCTGGAACAGATACTAAGACCAACAGGCTGAAAAGCCAACATAAGAGAAAAGTAAAACTATGTTGATTGCTTACTCTCGGTCTCAGCAAATACGTTAAAGAAAGAAATGAGCACCAGAAAAGGAAAAAGCTCTTTAAATTAAAAACCATGCAAGAGCACCAGAGCAGAAGGTTGTGATTGGATATTAATATATTTAGGCTGCAGTTTGAGGAATGTTTTCACCCTTGAGAACAACGCTCTGAGGCAATCTCCCATGACTTGAACAGCATTTTGTTGGTGTGGTAGCCTATAAAGGCAGATTACACGACATAGAAGACTTTTTTCGGTGTAAGCTATCCTGTACAGCTACCATGAAAATACAAACTCCCAAATGAGGTGAAATTATATATGCAAAAGTAGTGTCGCAAGTATGGGAGAAGTGCACATGATGCCACTCTTCATTGTGTTGCTGAATCTGCCCCCCTGTACGGGGCAGCGTGTGGCACAGGGACACCTATGCTTTTCTGATGACAAAATGAGCTTCCTTTAAAGCAGGATTTTAAGCCCTTCTAACACACTGTTCCAGTTTATCCCAAAATCAATTGAATAGAAGAAAAGCAAACCAAATCAAAACGGAATTTTAAAAAGCACAGTAATTATGGAAATGAAAAGTTAGCATTGTTACTACTATTAACAATATTCAATGTTAAAAATATACTACTATTACAGTGTAATCTGAAGCACATGGACCTTGCTGGTGAAAATCATATTTGTAAATCAGAAGCTGAAAAATTTAGTCCCACTGCTTTTTAATATCTTCTGCAGATTTTCACATAATTCACTGTCATTACTGCTGGAGTCCATCAGTGGGAATCAGATGCCACTGATAATTTTTTTTTTCTTAAATATTTAAAAACACATTCTGTAGATGTGAACTACTAAAATTTAGTTCATTTAAACTGAGCTACATCAAAAGCTGTTAGGAGAATTTTACTGCACATATGCTCAGAGTAAAATCATATTTGTATACTTTAGCTTGGAATATAAATTGTGAAATCTTATGTATTTGTATAGATTTCATATGTATAAACAATGAAAGACAAACAAGCCACACCCAAATCTATGAAGTGCTCAGTCCCTAACTGAGCACCTTTTCCTTTCAAGTGTAACAATTTAGGGTATCAATTTTACAACTGAGCACATCTTAGGCAAAAGCAGGATTCCAGTTAACCTCACAGAATCACAGAATGCTTAAGGTTGGAAGATCTCTGGAAGTCATCTGGTCCTACTGCCCTTCTAACATGGGACCACACACAGCCAGCAGCCTACGACCATGTCCAGAAGGCTTTTGAATATCTCCAAGGAGTGAGACTCTGCAACCTCTCTGGACAACTTATCCCAGAGTTCAGTCACCCTCACAGTGAAAAAGTGTTTCCTTACGTTCAGAGGGAACCTCATGGTTTCAGTTTGTGCCCATTGTGTCTGCTCCTGCCACTGGGCACCATTGAGAAGAGCCTGGTTCTGTCCTCTTTTCACCCTTCCTTCAGAGATTTACATGCATTAACAAGATCTCCCTGAACCTTGTCTTCTCCAGACTGAATAGTCCCAGCTCTCAGCCTCTCCTCATAGAAGAGATGCTCCACTTCATTCCTCATCCTCTTTCTTGTAGTCTCTGTGCTCTCAGGGTTACATGAACATCTTAAAAAAAATGCACTGCTTTGACTATCTTGCCTGATAAAGTCCATTCACCATCAGTGAGTTCTTCTCATGAAAGCTGCACTGGACAAACCATTTTGAATTTCAACCACTGTCATGCTCAAGTTAAACACTCAAATACCCCACTGAATATTCCTAATTGCCTAAACATTCAAGAAGCCATCAAAGTGGCAAGAATCATAGCCTGGTCTGTTTTCAGCCAGGCAAAGGTAAAAGAGGCTGCCAAAACTTCAACACAAATTGGTGAGCTACGAAGTTCAATTCCATTAGGATTTGTTTCAGTGAAAACTTGGTGCCTACAGACAATTCTATTACAGTAACTAAGGGCTGTCAAGGACTGGAAGGCTGTAAAACTGCTCAACCATGGAAAGATAAAGGGAGCTAGGGAGCTAGTAAAGAAACGGTCTCATCTAGAGCTATAAACAGTAAAGAAATATAAACAAGCTTATGATTTACTGCAAACAATGCTTTAACAAGCCTATGGAAATAAAATTATTTTTTGTCTATCCATCTACAAGCTATTTGTGATGCAAAGAGTCTTAATTTTAGATTAGCTGTTTCTTCACTTTTTTCTCAATGCATGAATGAATAAATAGGAACTTCAGAGTTATACATTTGGCAAGAAGCAGAGTTCTGGCTATCCCTGCAAAAATCTCTCCTAACTTGTCCAAATTACAAGCCTTTTCAAATCCTCACATTTATTTTAGCACTTAG
The DNA here is from genome assembly GCA_009867235.2 of Psittacus erithacus. Taxonomy (NCBI): domain Eukaryota; kingdom Metazoa; phylum Chordata; class Aves; order Psittaciformes; family Psittacidae; genus Psittacus; species Psittacus erithacus. The sequence goes on along the minus strand of WYDI02004027.1, from coordinate 5,886 downwards.
ACTCTCTGACAACCCACCTTCACAACCCTGATGAAGCACTAAGTAGACTACACATATACTGTTCCCACAGAATGGCTGAATGTGCTTCAGCTCAGGGAATATTGGCAAAAATCAGTCTTTACTGCCCATAATTGCTTCAGCTCCATGTAATCCCGGAAAAAAGCTCATCTGCATACTCAACACCTATCCCCACTTTCTCTCCCATCTCCATGATGGCAGCTAGATTTAGCTCTCTGTTTCAGACACAGAAGGGACAAAAGCTGAGTTAAAGGGAGGAACCTGAGAAAAAAAGAAGAAAGGTTTGAATTATCTAAAGAGTATGTACCCAGATGGTGGGAAAAAGCTCTGAATGGCAGCTGGAAAAGTGAAAGAAACATGTTGAATCTGCTCATGTTATTGAACATCTGTCCTTGAACATCTGATACTATTATAATTGCCAAAACAACTCACGGAAGTTACATATGCCAGATGTAATTGTGTCTGTAAAAACTTTTATTTTCTTCCCTTCTATGCATGTGACAAGATCAGACTTTAATTAAACAACCACACAGGTTTCATCCAAATTCCACCTACTATTTTTGGTGCGTAAATATAAAATGGTAAATTAAGAAATTGTGGGGTTTTGTATTGTTTACAAGTTTGCTCTCCAAGTCAGATCTAAAAAAAAAAAAAAAAAAAAAAAAAAAAAAAAGAGAGACGAAAGAAAAAAAATCCCCAGAGCCCAAGTCTTTTGAATAAAAAATGCAAAAGAAAACTCATCAACAATGTTAATGAAAACAATTTAAACAGCTGAAAACAGATCTTAGGAGTGATGGACTTGATCATACATCAAAATCTCAGTCTGGTCTCTGAATATCATTCCACCTCAAAATCCTAGGATGTAAGCTAATAATCAGCAACTGTGTATCTTCACTTATAACTTTCATTTGCTCATATACTATGCCAGTTTATACAGTGGAACTGCACTTATCTGAATGGAATGACTCTGGCATAAAACAGGACATTGTCAAATTAAAATGTACCTGTCTAGGTATTGATGACTATTTGTAAAGGTGATTTTGAATACTTCTGTCAAAAAACACAATTAAGTAGATCAAACCGGTATTGTGGCTGCTGTGTTTCCCTTTAACAGTTCTTTCTGTAGTAGCAAATCATAGACAACACCATGCAGGTGACAGAATATTTGTAGCAACTATGTCGCTTAAAAGAACAAGAAGCAAAACTCAGTTATCATGTTAGAATAATGAAGTCCCTGATCTTGTTGTAGAGCAGGAGCAGTAGTGGCCGTGTCCTGAAGACAGAAAGCAGCCACCCTGCCCTTGACAGCTCAGCAGAAACTGAGCTTAACAAGTTCAGTGGGGGAGTCTGTGGAGCAAAGCCTGAGGCTTCTTTTGCCTGAAGCAAAAGGCAGTGGTGGCCTGCAAGCAAATAATCCTCCTAATCCCTAGTAGTCAGGAGCAAGCAAGGCTTAACATCACGGGGGCTGCCCTTTAGACAAAAATGAGATACTAATTTTGCATAGTGGCAATTATTTTTTAAAAGGCCTATTAGGCTACTAATCTCTCTTATAGCTGGTCCTGCCCCCCTCCCATTTATTTTTTTTTTGTAGCAGTATATTATTTTCTTAATCATTTACTTAAACATAACCATGATCTTAGTCATCACTCATACCCTAATCCTGCACTGCGCAAACTAAACAGAATTTAGCAAGTGAATGAAACACTTGTCATTGAAATTATACCTTGCATTGGCAGCCATTTCTCATGTGAAATACAAAGGTACACTTCCTTCATATTATTGTTTTACAGCATATTCATTCGTAAAAAGAAAATATTTCCCTGTCATGCAAAAAATTTTGCTGCTCCTGGTCCCTGCTCAATAAACTGCAATTACCACCTCATGATCTTTTCCTAGAAATAGTATTTTTGCAAGAAGCCTGAAAACTGGAAGATAAACTGGGTTCATCAAGTCCACAACTTCTCATGGTAAGAAATTCTTTCTATTCCTCTGTGGGAACTCTATTCTAATTAAACTGACAACATCATGATTTTGACAGATGCATTATTCTGTATAAAAATAATCAGAAGATTATATTACCCCATAGAGTATTTCATGTGTACCAGATATCCAAAAATATATTAAAATAGTATGAAAAAGAAAAAATTATAAGCATATTCAGAGCAGGTTGTTCAATAAACAAAATAGAACATAACCAACAACCATCACCACCACCTCAAAATGCATAAAAACAAGGACATCTCAAATTTCCCCAGGAACCATGCTGTGACTACGCACTGTTAACATTTAATATATTCCTTGTCAAATGTGACAATTCTTAGTTATATTTTTAATCAGAAAATTTTTTCAAGGTTTTATCACAGCTTTTATGCAAGTGAATGACTGCAGACTATATACAGGGCATCTGAAACACAGTGAGGGAAAACCCCACTCCACTGAAGCAAAATGATATCTTGCTAATAATAGTAATTGTGGCAGAACTTAATCCAGAAGTCTCATTAAAAATTCCAAACCTAAGGCATTAGCACACAGATTGCAACATACAGCCTGCACACTTTAACCCAAAAAAAGAGCCTTATGCATATGGAATCAGTGTCTTGCATTACTTGCCCTGTAAGGAGAAATGAAGGGATGGGGTCTAGTTCAGCCTGAAGCAGACAAGGCTTCAGGGGACCCAGCTGCAGCTCCCTAATAGCCATGGGGAAGCCTGTCACAAGATGGAGCTGGGTTCTGCTACAGCATGGCAGGAGGATGAGAGACAGGGGGCAGAAGCTGAAACAAGAGATACTTTTTCAGGAAAGGAAACGCTTTCTTGTGCTGAGGACTGTCAGACAGTAAATCAGGTCACCCAGAGAGGCTGTGCAGTCTATGTCCATGGAGATAAAGCCCCAAGCAACCTGGTCTGAGCTCACAGCTGATCCAGCTGTAAGCCGGTAGTCAAAGTACAGACCTCCTTCCAGCTTGCATATTCCTACTATTATATTGCACAGAGATAATGTCAGACCTCCTGACAAAGAGATAATGGAAATTTCTTTTTATAAATAACTAATAGGAGCAAAACCAAACGAAGTTCGTTCGGTAGACCAGCCAGCTGCACAGTAACTGGAAAACACACATAGACATGCTGCTTCAAGGAGGTTTATTCATCCCATACTGGCATACAGGTGCAAAAGTGAAAGCAGTAATGAGATTGCTCAGTCATGCATACAGAAAAGGAGAGCAGTCACAACTACACACATTTAGACAGTTTTTGTTGAAAGTGCTGTTTTATTAATCTCAGAAGTTTCTCAAGTCCATCTAATTTTCACCTAATATAAGGTTCCACGATAATCCTGATGAATACTCCCCATTGCCAGGAACACTAATGCTCAGTTTCCAGCCCTGGAACAGATGAACCTGACAGGTACATTTCAGAGCCCTTGAGATTCCACTGCTAGTAGTTAAGGAAGTAACAAGAACATCAGTCTCAAGGAGCACGTGTAAGTTACATGAAGTTTGATTTGCCAGAAAAAAGATCTTTGTCTTGGTCCAATTCATACTCAAGAGGAAAAATGCAGTAAGAATACATTTTTAAGAACAAAAAAACCCCTCCTTTCCTTCAGCTCATTCACACCTCACACCACATAATGAGCTTCAGAAGAAATTCTGCAAGCTAAATATGCACGTGTACGTGAATTTTATAAGGCATTCTGTGGAACCATCTGCAGTTAAGTGAGATAAACAATAATGCCTGCACCATAAACATCACTTATTGAAATGATTCCTGTTTTGTTGAACAGTTGCATTGAACATTATACTGTTCTGGCTGTATTTATTCCTGCCTTTGGTCTGCCCTGATGAAACTCCTCTACAGAATAGGAAGGCAGAGTAGCATGGCATTTACTGCACTTTTCTTTACAGAGAAAACCCCAAACAGACCTTCCAGACTTTAAATCCATTTTATTCTGCTGGAGCAGTGTGAAAGTAGGTTCCCTTAACCAAGAATATGATCCAAAGATAAAGTCAAATCAATGCTGGCATGGCTTGTATTTGTTGTATTTCTCAAACATCTTTGTAATACTCATGACTGTGCTAGTACATGGTGATCACTATCAATGGCAATGACTAGGCAGCTAATTACAGTTTCAGAAGACATCAGCAATTGGTATAATAGCACTCATACATGTACACGATACACTGTTTATATCCATGTACACAATATATTGTTTATATCCATAAGCACAGACACAGTAACCTCATAAACTGAGAGACGATACAGTAGGTAGAATATCCACATGCTGCAGGACTTGCATCTGCCTGTGGTACCACAAAAGAGTGGAGTGCATGAACATTCATTGTGGAGGCAAAATGTCTTCCGAAATCTCCTGTGGGACCTTTAAGTGTGAACTGAATTACAAACTCAAAATTCTTTCACTTCTACCTAAATTGCTGCCTTTCACAAAGAAAGTGTTACAGAAACTCACTGGATATTTTTTAGTCGACCTGGTGGTCCTCAAATACACTGACTGCAAACACATATCCCAATTCATAAGGGCATGACAACTTGGCTGCACTAAGTCCTTACTATTCCAACCTTGGCTTCATTAGGAAAGGGCAAGAATAAGAGAAGACATACGTCAGCACCCAGCTGACTTCTCTTCTGGGTGATCAAGACCCCAGGAATCTGGGACGCATATGTTCAATTTAGTTACAGACATTAATGCAGACTCCAACTTTCTTGTCTTCTTTACAAGCTTTGCTTCATTCTCAGCAGAGTCAGCAGAAAGTATTTATTACTATGTAATATCATACTTCATCACACCCACTTAACATGAAAAATATTGAATCACAAAAAAAGCAAGGCTTTGTAAGAAGCAAACATCTCCTAAGAAATTGCCAGAAATGTTCATTAAAGTAAAAATAAAAATGTGGATAAATCCACTGAAATTAACTCCTATATGTACTTTATAACAAACTTCATCACTTGCATTATTTACTTTTAAATGAGAGGATTAAAGAGTACCCTATGTTTAGCAACATAACATCTTCCCTAAAATTTGTACATACCACAGAAACATAGGGTAAAAACAGCTGAGGAAAAATGCTGTTAAAGCAATATTGTTTGGTTGCTGGGTTTTTTTTCACTGTATCTAGGATAAGTTTCTTCCTTTTGTTTTGATTTTAGTTACCATCATATTAAAAAAAAAAAATAATTAAATCTAACCTATATAGTTGGTTTGTTTTGTACAACTACTGTTTTAATTAGATATAGCATACAGGTCTTCCTTTTCTGTGCCATTGTTTCATGACATACTCAAAGCCAACTTCTAGAAAGCTTAAGAGTTTGCAACCTGATTGTGATTCCACACTGAGCTATTTCACTGACATCATTAGGTTACAGGAGAGTAAAGCAGAGCATAGTGAAAACCTTAGTGAGCTGAGTTTATGTAGATTGGGTTCTATATTCTTTGTAAAGCCAAATTAAATGAAAGGAAAAAACAGATTTAAACTTTACCTTTTAAAATCATTCTTTTTCCTTTTGTTACTCCCTAGGAAGCTTCTACTGTATTCCCAAAATAGCAAACCAAAATTATTATGAAAATCCACACAGAAACAAAGTATCTGAATTTCATAATCAGTAAACAAAACCCCTGTGAGGCCTTTCAGGATGCACAAAAACTCTTCTCAGTTTTGTCCAAAGATAACAGAATACTTGTCCTGGGTTCAGCAGCAGCAGTCCTTTTTCTCCTTCTTAGTAGCTGATGCAGTGCTGTGTTTTTGACTCTCAGCCTGAGAACAGCGCTGACAACACTGATGTTTTTAGTTGTTGCTCAGTAATGTTTACTCTGACCAAGGACTTTCTGAGTCTCATGCTTTGCCAGGGAGGAG
>WYDI02004024.1:5030-35778 GCA_009867235.2 Psittacus erithacus | reverse complement strand
GTTTGTGTTATACCTTAGTTACTGGACTGTTCTTATCTCAACCCGTGGGAGTTACATTCTTTCAATTCTCCTTCCCACCCCTCTGGGAGCAGAGGGGAGGGAAAGGGGGGAGTGAGATAGCAGCTGTGTGGCTGACTGATCTTAAACCATGACAGTTCTCCTTCTTCAAGGAGAAAAATGACTGCTACTGCTGAACCCAGGACACTCCCTCACTTAAATACTGACTTCATTTTGTGAGATTTTCATAACCACACATTGTTATAATATAGTCATCAGTTCTCACCTTTATGTCTTTACATAAAGAACAGATAAATAGAAACTATTTCAGTCTAGGATTGTTGCTGGTGCTCATTGCTTCTGGGAAGATCCTTACTTATTGTGAAATTCCAGCTACAGCAGGCAAGCTGTCAGTGTTATGTACAGTGACACACAGTCACCATTTCACACAAAGCACCAATTTCAAATTCATCTTGTGTTATCTAAATATTTTTACCAGGTTAGAGAGCAAACCTAGTCACTGCCAATGAAATTTTAAGTGCATGTAGTTTATCATCAATGTAAGGGACAGAAAAAGCCAACATGGGTAGCACCTGTGTCTTTGTTAAATGCACTAGCTTAGCCAAAATCTGGAAGGAAAAAAAAGTCAGTCTGAGTAAGTTTCAGTTTCACATAAGGTATATTCAAGCAAATGGATGTTGACTTCACTAATGTATAAACCAGGCACTTATGCCTATATCAAAATTCATTATAGGTAAAGGTTAGAGCTTTCTTGACTTTTAATATCATCCTAAATTGCAGAATTTCATTGATATCTAATATTCTCCTTCTTGCTATTGTGATATTTTTATCAGGCACAATTTCCAAATGCGCAAAAACAGTAGAAAGACACAAGACAAATAATAGAGGTTCATATTTTTTCCATTATGTGACTTCATATGGGTAATATAGGAAGGGTGAGATTAAAGGGGCACCATAGCTGGACAAGTAATATTTGAGGAGCATCTTGGAGTGTTCAGTTAAATTGCAGACAACAGTGAAATCCCTCTTTTTCTCTGATGCCAGGCTCAATTTTCCTGTTCTGTAATGCTGATTATGAAGCCTCACTGCATCTCGTACTAGATCGATTTTTGTGCCTAATACATGAACGAAATGGGAGCTTTCAAAAGAGGGAAAGGATATCAGAGCGAAATCGGCAAAAACTCATTACAATTCCCTTTTTCTCTAAATTGAAACTTTTCTACAAATGGCATACCAAACGCCTCTGCCATTTGACCTCCACCCTATCTGTCACTACTAAAACATTCAGATATTAAGCCAAAGCCTGGAGATTTTGCACACTTCTTGTAGTCCAGTAGGTGAAATTTTTCGTACTTCCTAATGAAAGGCCCCAGACTTCTTATCTACCTGACAGCATGGGGCCACAGGACTTGAATGGGCTCATCTCAGCTTGTCTGAGGAGCAATGGCAGCCACGCCACTGCCAGACTGCCATAGCATTTGCTCCTGACAGCAAAGGACTCTGAATGCTGGTGACCTGCTGAAATCCCTTGCCCCCTGTCCTGCTGAATCTTCGGAGCCAGGAGGGGATTTCAAGGGTGATCATAGCATGGCGCTATGATCACCAGAAGATAAGGGGTGTGTGTTAGCAAGTTCTTGAATAAAAATTTAAATAGTAATCTCAAAGAGGTTTTTCTGCATTGATTAGATAATTTGGCTGCAGGCATTAGTACCATTGCAAATGGACTGAAAGTGACTGTTTGGATTTTTTGATCAAGCTGTTAAGATTTTAGACATAAGAAATTCTTATTCACATATAAAGCGTGCTCTCTTTTGCCATAGCAAGGCTGTCAAGTTAACATCCTTTCCCACTTTTTATTTCTATATGTTAGGGCTATTCACCATCTTTTACTCTTGTACTGCTCTGCTCCCCCTTTCCTTTTGCAAATGTCAATTATCATTTCTGCTCAGAAGACTGAGAAAGAAAATCTCCTTTATCAGCTCATACAAGACAACTGTCCCATTAGTCCTGGAGGCAACTTTTAAAAAATAATAAAAGGAAGCAGTATTGCATGCTTTTACAATTATGTGACTTTGTCCAAGTTCTTTGGGTCTGATTTTACATTTTTAAAAGGAAAAAGTGGTCCCATACTGTGAATATAAGTAACCCAGTTCTAGATCTGAACCAGAATTTGAGCTGTCACTTTACATCTGATTAGCAGCAAAATTGAGCAGGCAGAATGATAAGACACCAATTTATCATAGCACAAGTCAAGGTGTTGAATGATATTTTGTGATGCTTTACTCCTACGGGTACTGCAGACATCCCCACATTGAGTCTAAGCATTCTGAAATGGAGCAGATTCAGTGAAATCAAAGGCTGGCTGATTTCCTTTTGCAAATATTTAAGGTTTGTTTTTTTCTCAAGTATTTTATAAAATTACAACAGCAACTTACAAAGTAAAATACATCTTTATAAATAAGTATTAACCATATTCTTCTTCTTTTCTTAACATACGCTAAATTAATCCACTGTGCTCCTCATATTAAAATTACTTACATATTTAAAAACACCTGCAAGGAAATTATCCTTTTTATGAAGAACTCCATGAACAGAAAATAGTACATAAATTCTCACAGGTCCTTATTTATGCACTGATTTACACTTACATTTAAGTGTAAGTTTATTACATATACTGTACATACAATATTGCATTTAATAATGGTTATGAATCTAAGTAGCTGTTTACCAGTCTAATAACCATCATGTGTTTTTATGATTGGTTTCTAAGTACCAATCTTCTGGTAGACAATGCAAAATAATAAACACAGTACCTAAAAATCTCTCAAATTTTAGGTCATGGAGCCTTCTCCATCACATATGGGAAATCTCACAAATAGTAGTTTTAAGTTAATCAAATTTATAGAGCTGATAGTGCTGGGCAACAATGCAATTAACCAGTGAGATGGACATGAGAAATGTTACCATGAGATAACAAATGCTTCATAGTACTGACAAATTCTGAAGCCTGAAATAAACAAAAGACTGCATCATCATTGCTACATTCTATAAATGAAGGGTTATGTTAAGAAAGACAGTAACAAAGCACAGGACTTTCTATTTAAAGAAAATAATTTGTGTTTTCTAGTAGAAGAGTACTGAAAATGAAAAAAAACCCAAGTAATACTTTTACTAACACAACCAAAATGAGAAATTAAATTAAGAGTATGCAAAGTGCATTCTTCATTTTAACTCATAAAAACCATCATATCTTTGGTTTTGTTCAATAGCTATTTTTTAAAACATACATTTAAGTACTCAGCCTGAAGTGCTTAACAGTAACCAAGAAATCATCTTTTAGTCGTGAATTGCAATAGTGGGGAATCATGAGTAACATTTTTTAAGTCAACAGAAGTTTGTTTCATTTGATTTCTCCTCAAACCAAGAACGAAATATTTCCTCGGTTTCAGTTACTGCCCAGAATTTCAGTACATTTTATTATTTCACCAAATAGGCTCATCTTGAAAAATATTAATTATTTTGCAGCATCTAAAAGTTTTTTAGCACAAAAGATATATGTGGTAACTACATCTTGAAACAAGCATACACACATGTTGCAGCTCAGGTTCTGTGGTTTTACCTGGGAGTTTCAGGAAATTTCACTGCAGTAAAAAGGATGATACTGCAATAGAAACACAGTAATCATGATTACCTTACTAACTGTTTAGTCATCCAGGCTCCACACATAGAGAAAAAATACCTTTGTTAGTACTGTCTATTTGCACAAGGACCAGTAAACAAATCTAAGTAGGAGCTAGTTAGGATACAGTAGTCTGGGCATTCCAAGTTACTGATAACATGAAAATCCATATACAGTTGACAGGTATTCCACTGACACAGCCTGCTTTCTTTAAACTGGGCCGTGATGTGCATTTTCTACCACCTTCCTTTGTTATTGGGCACTTAACATACTAAAAGGACCATGCATCATGCTGCTTTGTATTACTCTGGTGTATATATTTATTAAAATATGTAAATGAAATTTAACCGCTAATAACTCATAATTTATGTAAGAAGTGTCTAGTGATGCCTGCTGTCTAGGTGCTGAGATAATGAATTACATGAAAAGGTTCCAGCATGACAGTTCCTTAGAAGAGACATGGTACAATAAACCATGGTTCATTTCACACTGTTTTTGGGTTGGGTGGAACTAAAAATACAATCCCAACATTGCATGAAATAAAAAAAAGCAACAAACAGGTGCCACTAAAAAAAGAGCTTCAGTTTTTCCTTGTGTTTTCCTTGTCACCTCAGCAACGCATCCCACCCTTCTTAAATAAGATCTTGGCACTTAAAATGGGAGATTGGCCTGGATGAAAACATATTAATTTTAGGAAATCATTAGTTCTTTGCCCCAGTTCACTATGCATAAATAACATCAGCAGAAATGTGCAGTTGCCTTCAATTATACAACACACTTTGGCTACTAAAGAGAAGGGGTGGGACTGCAGTCCCAGGCACCCACAGGAACAAGTAGATTCTTGTCAGGCTCTGTAGTGGAGGAAGCAATAGCAAAATAATCTATTGGCTACATCAAGGTAACATGAGTAGAAAACAGATTCATTTGTCTCTTTGAACTCCTGTCTACAGAACAAAGAGAGTGCTAGCTTGTTATTTAATTTTTTTTCTTTTTTTTATTTATTAATTTTTTTAAGGTAATTTGCATTTTCTTCAGAATCAAAGCAACTATTTTCTCTCATATCACAGTACAAAAAGGCTCAACATCTGGAGACAATATATGTGTGAGACAGAATATATAGTTCACAAAGTGTTATTTTAATAATTCATTCTTGGGTTCTCAAAGGGAATCCACGCTTTAAAAATCCCTTTTCCCGCACAGTTGTCAGTATAAACCATGTTACATTACAAAGGAAGAACTGACTGTGGGTAGGCTCTCTCAAGTACTGAAACCAGGCTTTTTTCTTGTTTATATCAGAAATCTACCTGGAGTCTACCAAGCCAGAACCAGACAAAACCCAGTATATTTGAAAACAGAGCAAAGTGGCTGGGGTGTGCCCAGTGCCATATCACAGGCCGAAGGTCACACCCACAGCCATGAACTCTTAGTAGGGTCTGCACCATCAGATTGCCCAGTAAGAGCCATTAACCTTTTCTCATTCTGGAGGCAATGGACTGAGGCAGCTTTGGGGCACCTCAGGACCTCTTGGCTTGACAGTACCTCTCTAACAAAAGTGGAAAAAGGGTAGATATTAGCCCGCATTGATGCTTGGCCAGCCAGTGCTGCTGGCACTGGTGCCTGGAGCCACCCCAGAGAGCTTCTGGTGAGAACTGTTAACGGGAGGTTATGACCCACATGGTTATGACTGCTGCTGCTGCCGCCGTTCTTTAAATGCTATAAAACCTGCTTCTCTAGGGGCAGGAATGTAACAAAAACAAAAGAGACTTTTGATACTTGTTTCCTGAGTATACAGACTATTATTGACCATATTTGGGACATATATAGCAGAAGGCAAAATGAGGAGGAAAAAAAAAAGAGAAACAGCTATAGCTTTTATTGCAGCAGTTCACAGTCTTGCTGAATGTGATAAATACGGAATTGTAAAAGAAAGACTAACAAGCAGAAGGTCTGGTGACATAAAAAAAGAACAGTTTATTGGCAAAGCTTCCTCTTCTGAGCTGGGGCTCTACCTTGACAATAACAAGAAACTGTAAAATAAAATAAGAATTATAGTCTAGAATATGTGAGATCACATTCTAAAACGTTTATAGAGAAATGTTTAATTCTTAAACATTTAGGTCTGAGGGTACTGGAAAAAAATATGGCAATAAACAAAATTAGCAGATAAGATATAAAAACTACTGTTTCACTGGATGGCTCTCTAGAACATACCGTGTAGTGGCGACTAAGAAGTAGCCTTGCATACCAGTACTTTACAGTTCCTCAGAGAGCTTTACTATAATCATTTAGAAAAAAAAAATCTATAATTTTTTTAATGTAATGAAGCATTCATGTAAACTTACCAGTCAAATTTTTATTCCCTATAAAAGTCATGCCTTTTCTTATTACTATCTTAGATTTCTGGAACTACTTAAATGGCAATCAGAAATATAAATGCTAGAGATACAAGGGATATAAGTGGCAATGTATGTGGAAAAACCCCGATCATCAACACCACCAAAAATCCCCCCCAACAAGAAACAAACTACAACCCAAATCTGTGACATCGAGTTAAATTAGTGTGTGCAAGAAGCAGAGAAACAAACAGCAGACAAAAAATGAATTTGGGACCCAGGCTTAAGCTCACTGCAGTCTTCCTTTGACTTTAATGGTCATTTACTCAGATACCTAATAGTGGGAATAGTAGGAATCTTATTCTGGATATATTATTCAAAACTGTTTCATTAAACTGAAATTCAGCGAAATCAGACTGCACGATCCAAAAGAAAACTCCATTGTATTTAAGTCATTATTAACCTTGCAAATGCTTTAGCTATTAAAAATATATTCACTGAAAGCTATTTCATAGTAAAGAGACCAATTGCACTGCCTGACCTCTTATAGAAAACAGATTGTTCCCAAGATCTGCAAGTACAGCCTATTCCATGGATTTTTGCCAGTAGGGAAAGAGAGGAATAATTCCAACTTGGACCAAGTAAAGTCATTTAAGTCATCTACTTTTACTGGTTTTGCATATTTTTTTCCTAATTTACTACAAACCCTATGTCTGCAGTTGGAGTTCGTCTGTTTCAGGAATTGTAAGCTACAAAAATTCTGCTTAAAAGTGCATACAGGATAAATCCAGAACTTATCTCTATTTTAAAAACCTATATTAGTCAGAAAAAATATGCCCATTTAAGTTTCACTTTCCTGCTGAACAGGGGGAGCAAAAACAGCCATGAGCAACCCTCTGGAGGCAAAATCTCCAACCAAAACCAAGGATCCAAGATCTAGTGTTCCTCAAGGTATGCTAATTTAGCTTGTTCAGTTCCAGTAACCGAACTAGAAAAGATGTCCTATTTAGTTGTAACAAAATATCAGACTAGGAAAGATAAAGTTTGTTGCTAATTTTTACAGTTTGGAAATGTATTTCTTTTTATACACCTGAAACATTCCTGTCCTAAATTCACAGTTCAAATTTGGATCTAAAGGCTTCTCATCAGCCACACCAAATATAAGCTCCTGAAGAGCCAGCAAGCTGGGGAATAGTGCTTTGAAAGTCAATGTTTTTCATCCAGATTTCTAAGGATAGCATGATACATGTCTTCAGATCCAAAGTAGGTATAATACTTCAAAGGTTACACCAAGTGATATCAGATTTATGGCGACTACCTAGAGGCTCCTGCATTAGGTAAAAATCAATTGTCCTTTACACAAATGTCCTCATGTCCTGCATAAATAAATACATAAATAAGTACATCCATTTTGGTAATGAAAAGTACTCTAAAAGTAATAGTTCTGGGTTTCACTGAAATATGAGAACCAAAAGGGAATTAAACACAAGAGCTGGGGACAGAATTATGCCAGCAGAGTGTGGAAGTATTTCCTCCAACTAGTATCAACTCACAAGGCAATAATTTGGTGATCAGTTTATGGAGACCAAGAATTGCTACGGAAAATGGTATGGAATTATTTTGACTTCTGTTTCTTTGGGCAGTCTTCGAGTTTCTAATGTTTAAAGTAATTACTAGCCAGTGCAAAATATCATACTGTCAAAGTCACCAGGCAACCACTACAGATCCCTGCTCTTCCCTACTCCCATCATAAATATCTTTAAAGTCTGCTCTTAAGTCTGCCACACAGTGACATTTCTGGCAATGAGGCAGTGCCTCAAGGGCCTTTGATATGAACTTTGCACTTCCAAGGAGGCTTAAGTAAACTATCCCATGCACTCTTCAGGCTTTCAGAAGTCATGGCCAGTCCAGGTTATATTTCACACTGACCAACACAGCAATATTGTTGAAAAGATAGCAAAACATTCATTTTAATGAAGAATGAACTAGTGGAACTGCAGCCTTGGTTCTGCACTTTTCAATCAAAGTAGAGCTCCTGCACACTTGACATCCCCACCAGCTTCTACAGGGGCTGTGGCAGGGACAGCAAGTGCAGGCTCATCCTCTCCTGGTTTTCCACCTTGAGCAATGAGACTGCTTTGGCTGGAGTCACTAAAATTTATGTTGTAGAACATGATTACTGATTATAAAGTGTCATAACACTTAAGAAACCATAGTTTTGCTTTATCTAGCATATCCAGTCTGGCCTTAAAATTGTGATAAGTTGAGAACTGGTATATGTAGTCTTAGTGCCTTTTCTTTCAATGCAAAAAGCTTTTGCGAAAATACATGGATACTAATCTTCAATAAGTGAGTAAACCAAATTCATTCATAACAATTCTTAATTGGCAATAGTGGGTTATTTAAAGACAGGTATTCCAAGTTATTTATGATAGCTTTGAGAAATATCTGATACACTTTTGTTGTGGTTTACGTCTGGCTGTAAGTTCAGCACCACACAGCCACTCTATCACTACACCTTCCAGTGGGACAGAGGAGAGAACTGGAAGGGTGAAAGTGAGAAAACTTGTGGGCTGCAATAACTCAGTTTAACAGGTAAAGCAAAAGCTGCACATGCAAGCAAAACAAAAAAGGAATTAATTCACAATTTCTCCTCAGCAGGCTTCAGCCCTCTCCAGGGAAGCAGGGTACATCACATGTAATACTCACTTGGGAAGACAAACACCATTCCTCCCAGTGTTACCCCTTCCTTATTCTCCCCCAGCTTTATATTCTGAGCATAACACTCTATGGTCTGGGCCATCCCTTTGGTCACCTGGGGTCAGCCGTCATGGCTGAGTCCCCTCCCAACTACTTCTGCACCCCCAGCCTTTTCACTGGTGGGTGGGGTGAGGAGCTGAAAAGGCCTTGGCTTTGTATAAGCGCTGCTCAGCAGTAATTAAAACATCAGTGTGTCATCAACACTGCTTCTAGCACAAAACCAAAACAGCAGAAATGTAACTCCATCCTAGTCAAAACCAGTGCAACGTAAAAAATAAAATCATTCTACTAAATAACATGTACCTCCTTAACTGTAATGAAACTTTTCTTATGACAACAACAGCAGCAACAAGAAGCTACAGGAAAATAGACAAGGAAATTAAATCCAAAAGTTATGTTAAACATAATTAACGTTGTGACATAAACTGACAAAAGCCAGGAAATTGAAAGCTAAGGCTGACACTATATCTATAATGCTCTCTGGTTTTCTATGACATGACTTAAAGCCAGAGTTACAGCCTTAACTTTAAATTTCCTGTCTTTTGTCAGTTTGTGTCACAACCTTCATGTTATTTAAACATAGGTTTTGTGCACTTAATTGTATATTACCCTTTTTACTGCTGATTCACATTTCAATAATTCAGAACCTTTTAAAAATAGCTTTCGAAAAAAACCTGCATGATTCTGAAGTCGTCCAAGTCTTGCATTTGACCTTCACTACACATTTTCTTCAAATGAAAGTTAGCAGAAAATCTTAATTTTCTACTAAATTGTGAAAACAAACATTTTCTCTTGTCAAACACAACTATTTTATAAACTGCTTGTGATCAAAATATATCTCTAGGAGAAAACAGCAAAATCTATTTTCAGTGGAGAAACCAACCATTTTTCTATCATAATTGTTATTTATTGCATCTGTAGATCCATCTCATTAATAATTTTATTTTCTGGGCTGTGGCAAAAGGATGATAGTAACTGTCTTTGTGGAATTAGACAGAGGATCGTAAATTCTCTGCATGGGCCTCAGATTTCTTGTATAGATAAGATACTAAAATTCAAGCAAAAATCATGACTGTTGCATCATTTCAAAGTTGCAAAAGTAGATGAAATGTGCTTCTAAACAATATCAGCAGTTTCAAAGCACAACAAAATCTCAAGAATATTTGCATTTTATTCTTTTCAGAGAACAGAAAAAGCAAGATCAAATTAATTTTTAAGATATATCTGCTCAAAACTTATTATTTTATTCCAAAAGCTTATGTTTTTCTCATGTCTTTGTAGCTATTAGGTTAACATACAGAGGTGATAATTTAAAAGATAAATAAGATAGTTTTGTCAAGGTACACTACAGACTGCTTTTAAAATTGTTTAGCACAGGTATACATATATTTTTAATAAAAACTCATAAAGATTTTAAGTCTTCGAGGCAACCTGATCTTATATTAACTGGCAAAATATTTCACCATTTTAAAAGTAAAGTAACAAAATAATAATATTGGCTGTGTAAGAGAAGAAAATCAACTGAAGGCATCTCATTAGTTCTAATTCAGCCAGTGGGTAGATAGGAAAGAGCATATCAGAAATCTTTTTCTGCAAGACAGTAACATTACATATGAGAGAGCTACATTATTATTTCATATGTGATTAAAGGGGCACATTTATTCAAAGAATTTGTTGGAATTGCACCAAGAATCTTCCTTTGGGAATAATTTTACCTGGTGGTGCACATCCTTCTCTGGTATAAATCCCCCAGGATACTTCGACTTGATTTATGACCACTAGGAATGAGACTCTTTTTTCCTACAGAGCAAAATTTTTACTCCTCAAAAAGAAGAACCTCTCAGAAGAAATGCCAAGATGAACAGTAAAGGAATCTTAATCGTAGCACTTGATAAGTACATATTTTCTCTAAATGTTTTTATATAGTCAATCCTTTCTAAATAAACATTCTCTGAAGGCCTAAAGTCCTCTACACATTTTAAAATATAGCCTACTAGATACAATATAGTGCAACAAATTAATATATTTATTGAGGAGAAAATCTCTTTGACCTAAAACCAAATTAATTCACATCAAATCTCTGCATAGTCTAAACATAGACTATGACAAACATTAGACAGATCCACACAAAATGTGTCTCACAAGCAGGCAAGTCTAATAAGATGATCCAGAGTTCCCCTACCCAGAGCATACCTAGACCCAAAGATGAGTCTCTAGGTATCTCATCCCATTACCCAAATGAACATACATGCCATTTGGCCTGGGCTTGACTGCTGGCAGCTGAATTCCAGGATAATTTGCACTCTCTGAAGAGGATCACATGCACCGTAAATGAAGAAACAAATTAAGAAAACAATTAACCTGCACTGTCTCAGCTCATTTGTGTTCACAGCATAAACTCAGTAGCATGACATACTAGTGGTCATGGGGGAAGGATTCACCTGGCTGATGCAAACACCGAAATCTGAGCTTGTCTTCCTGGGCTGCCTGTAGTATCAATGGAAAAATATAAATAACAGCAGTAATCATCAGAAGCAAGTTATCTGGCTTACCACAAGTGGCAGTTCATCTCTCGACTTAAAGGCAGCTCAAGGTGACAGGCTCAGATGTAGATGATACAAATCCCACCTTCAGTAACTGAAACTGTACCTTTTTTTTTCCCTAAATGTAAGTAATTTAAAATAAAATATGCAGACCTTGCTGATCATTTATCTCACTCTTTTGTTTTGTATTCCAAAGTCCTAGTCTTTGATAAATACCACAGGAAGACTTTTAACATGTTGCTCCATGGCATTATAAGTACTACTGTTTCAGAAACTGACATGGGAATAGATTAAGCAACAGGTTCATTTCAAATAGAAGCTGCAGTATGTGTGAAACATGCTTTCTCCAGTCTGAAGCAGAATTACCTTTGAATTTACATTAAGGATGCAACTGATTTATGTGTAAGATCTGTGCTTTTTCTCCCTATAGGCCACTGTTAGATATTTCTGCAAATCTTGCATGTGCAGTAAAGATTTTTTGGCAATGGTCTAGAGGCTTCCTCCCCCACAACTTCTTATGAACTCCATCTGGCCAGAATGAAGAATCTAAGTCAAACAGTACATCAAATCCCCAAGTGATATATTCCTAAATCCATTGTTTCTCGTAATGTTTCACGGAATTAGGAAATTGAGGGCTTAGTAATATATTGATAATTAACACAGCAGATGTTGTTTAAGACTTGGCTGCAATAGCTTCATTTTTTCTGAAAAGAAAATAAGTACATTAAGCACCAATAAAGACATTTTAGTGGTATTATTTTAGGGTTGGGTTTTTTTAATAGTTTAGCCTTATAAATGCCTTATTTCATGTCTGAAATGAAGATATTCAGCAGTCTCCTCAATCTGCTCTTTATTTTTTTTATTTTCATCTTATTTCATTTAAGTTCAAAATGAATCCATATTTTCTGTGATTTATTGGGTAACATTGTAAGAAAGGCAAGACAGTAACCTCAGGCAAACCATATGTAGTGAACAGGTTCCAGAGACACATTATTGCTTTCTACCAGCGGTAGGTTAGCACTGGCAGTCTTTCTTCTGAATAGGTTACAACTGCTATCAGATACATCTGTTCAGCATTTTACTGCAAAGAGAATGTAATGCCAAAACAATGCTAAACTTGGATTGCCCATTTCCTGAGATTACTGCTCTCAGAAAGTTCATATAAAGTTTTTCTCTCTGCAATTTTAACATCTGACAAACAAAATCTGAAGCAATATTTTAATTTCATACATTATCCATAAACTCCTGCAGAAAATATAATTAGGATAATCACTGTCATCTGCCAGCAGAGGAAATATATTCCAGAAATAATTTATACTGAGTGTCTTATTTGGGGGCTTTTGTTGGGTTTGTTGGGGTTTTTTTGTTTTGGTTTGGTTTTGGTTTTGTTTGTTTGTTTATTTGTTTTTTGTGGTTTTGTTTGTTTTTGTTGTTGTTTTCTGTTTTAATGTAGAAAGCCTACACTGCTATGCTCTCGACCTTGCCTGTTAGACCTTTATAGGCAATTGCTTATCCTTTTCTAATAGAGAAATAGTTTAGATTTTATATCATACTGTTTAGCCATTTTCAATAACACTTTTAGGGGGATTTTATTTTACAACTGACAATCTTAATAAAGCCTTTCTACTCTCTCTTTCTATAGCATAAGTCCATAAAGCCTTTCAACATACACCTCAGACAGTCCTCAAGTGCCAAGATGAAAAAAACAAAAGTCAATACAGACAATCATGGCATTAAAAGTCAATCTCACTACGTTTATCTTCCTGAATGTCAGTGTCTCCCCATCTATACAGATGATCAAGACAAGAAGGAACTACTCTGAGTTGTGAGTGGGGCAAAGCCTGTAACTTAACAGCATGATAAAGGTCAGCTCTGGAACACCTCCTCCCACTGACTTCCTTGCTGTCCTACTGCACATTAGTGCAACAGGAAAGTATCCGGTCCTGTAGTCATGGCTCAAGTAATCTAGGTACTAATACATAGCATCCACATGTACAATGTCTCCAATTCAGATGGTCAGCTGTATTTTAGACTAAAAGTGTACACAGCAATACATGCCCAACCTCACCACCGGCCATGGTTGGGGACAAGGAGCTGTGGCAGCTTTGCGTATGTCAGAGCTCAGGTAGTGGTATCACCCTGCACAAGGCAAATCATGAAATCCTGTTTCATCACCTGACTTCTCCATCCACCACAGTTTATTTGCAGGCAGCAAGTCTCACTGTTATCTAGGCAGTGCTCCATTTTGCCCAAAATGAGGGCTAATGAACAAAAAATAGCTGAAGAATGAGCAGAGTAACAGTTCTACTTTCACATTCCTGCATTAATCCCAGGTATGTTCAAACACAAGAGAACTGACGAGTGAATTAGCAAATTACCTGAAGCAAGGTAAGGCTGAGTCATTTTTTCAAGGAATGATGCACTAGTTTTAACAGTGTCTCCAACGTCAAATTTAACACTGGAGGACAAGTAGCTGCACTCATTTTTATAAAGATGATAGAAGATTTTTATGTTCCTACCTCCATCAGGGATTCAACATTGCACTTACAGTTTTCATCTGTTGTTATTTCTCTGTAGCAGGTTTTCCTAGAAGGGTGGAAAAAATATGACCTAGCATGAAATACTAACTTTTTATACTATTATAGACATTTCTTATTACTACCATTTTTATTAGTCAAGAGTACAAGGTTTCATGAAGCAATTTTTGTGGACTTTCAGAGATACAAGAAGAATGAGTATAGCTATTGCTCTTGTAAGTGCAATATCTTTTCTTCCTACAAATATTTCCTGCTCCCTCAGTTTTAGAGGAAATCTTTTTTTGGTGATCCAAAGATTCAGAAGTTCCACAACATCTCCAGTTAAGCACAAGCTCTTCTCAAAAATATCCTGCCAGCCCAGATGTGTGTGTGATGATGTATATCCGCTGGAGCAACTGACAGCATTTTCATAGTCCTTAGGTATTAAGCTTGTGATCTGCAACCCCTCAGATTCAGAAAAGCCAGGGGACAAGCAATTTTACTTATATCCTGAAACAGGAAAAAGAATGGAGCAAAGCTTTCTCTTTTTCCCATTTCATCTATGTGATGTACACAAGCCAAATCAGTTTAGTCTGAATTATACTGCCTTTCAAATGAGTAACTTCCCACTTTCTTCATACTACACAAAATTTAACATACTGTACTGGACTGCACTATATTATACTATGCTATGCTACACTATGCTACAATATACTATTTCTCCAGAGTATATCCAGAACACTTATAAAGAGAAGACTAATTTCAAATACATTATTATTTGCTCTTTTTGGAAATAGCTTTTTTGTGATAGATAATTTTTAAGGTTTCATTTCCATAACCCCCTTGAAAAGCAAAATAGAAAATACTACATTATTTATTTAGCTTGATGTTCCAATAATATCGGTCAGTCAACTAAGGAAAGGACAGTGGTCTTGAAAGCTTCTAAGGTTATGGGGACAAAAATATCCAATTGATTTCTTTATGGAAATAAATATGTTTAAAATCAGTCTATTAATGTAATTTGATAAAGTAGCTAAGATTAACATTTGCTTTAATCTCTGTTAGGGTTTAATCAATCTTTGTTAAGTGTTTAAAATGTATTTCACTTCATGATTGAAATTCGTAAACCAGACTTAATTGACACATCATTTGTCGGTACCACTGCATCTGATTCATGTTACATGAGGGTTTAGGAGAAATTTCTTAGAGCAGTTTTTTTAATGAATTATCATGCATTGACTGATATCTCAGCAAACTTTGTGAGTTACTTGCATTTCTTTATCACTGTGACTCTCTCCCACCTCTGATTCCACTACCCATTCAATCAAAGCTGATAACTATCTTTTTTTCATCAGATATATAAATACCAGTCACAGAATCAGAGAAGTAAATACCAATTTTACAACTGCCCCTGAAATGCTCGAGTTCAGTCTGTCACTATTGCAGCTGAATAAACATCCAGGAAGAATTTTTTTGCTTTCCTGTGAGAAAATCTTCATAAATTCTCAACACTATGATTACTAAACTGCTGGCAAAATCATTCAAGGCAATTAACACCCTCAGCTTCTTTCTATCTGAGTGCAGCTCAAAGCTGATATCAAGGGAAGCACATTAAGAATGCACTTAAAACATAAAGAAATCAGCTGCACTCAACATGGCTCCTCATCAGCGGCACTCACCTATATTTTAGCCCAAAGTGACTCACACTCATAAAACTGGGATGAAAAACAGGCCATGCTCCACTCTGAGTTAACATAACTGATCATAAGTGAATGGACCATGACACTGTCTTGCACCCACACATTAGATGGGAGCAGTAAACCAGAGAGAGGCTACCCTAAATCCTAACCACTGAAACCCAAAACAGCTTTTCTGGCGCACCCTGCCTGTGCAAGAATTTTTTGTTTGTTACCATTAAGGGCAATGCCACAAGTAGCGACTAAAGCCTAAAAGAAACTAATCTAAATAGCTTCACAAACACAAGAGGGTACTAATGGAGCTAAATTACATTAGTAACTCCTATGTTACTGTACATTGATTAATCCTGAAAAATACATAGGTAATCTGCTCTGGTTGAAAAATCTGAAAAATGGCAGGAAATTCAGAATAGGTTAAATTTTTTATAGCATGGGCTCAAATGCCTTTTACGGCAGCAAAAGACTCTTTCACAGCTGTTTTCCGACACAAAAATGCAGACAAATTACAGATTTATATTAAAAACAGACAAACAAACAAAAAAACCCAACACATTGAGAAGCCCAGAACAAAAACAAACTAAATTTCAGGTTTAACTGCCAGAACTGTTTAATCTTCATCTTGTGTGTTGATAATAGAGGAAGGAAATAATAAATTCTACCTATGACCAGGCATGGACCTAGTATACTATAGGTCAGTCTGATTCATTGTAGATATTTATGATTTTCTTATTTTCATAAACAGCAATTAGCTTAATGTTAAGCAGAACACTTTGTCAGTGAAACATATCAACTGACATGAGACTAGTCTAATCAAAGCCACTGGACAAGCTGCTAATAGATATTTAAATCTCATTACAGCTACATTTACTTTCCCCTGCTAAGTATAAATGTGTTTGGTATTCACCGCAGCTGGTGTTACTCAAATGATGCTAGTGATAGTTTATCTGCTTCCCATCCTTGCATAGCTCAATCCCTATATTTAAGTCAGTGATGCCAAAAAAGAAAATTATACAAGATATCCCAGATCTAAAGTTAATCTCCAGTTCTGGCATCACCCACCTGAATGTGGAAAAATATTCCACTCTCTGGCAGATGCAATTGCTGTCATAAATGCTCATATAGATGCTTTTGTTATCTCCTCAGCCATTGACTTTTACTTTGCAATAAAAAAATGCTTCTATAGTGAAAAATATGTTTTATTTGTTGCTTTTCTTTCCTCTCCCCTTTACTGGTAAAGCTATCTTGTTGCCTTGCATAGTATATTACTTGCAGTAATTTGATTTTCATTAGTAATGAACTCTAGGACCACTAGGTATTTATTGAAATTTGCCTCTCTGATGCTTCCACCTAAGATTTCTCACTGTTAGCCTTCTCTGTTTTCTAAAAATGGAATCTTCTCACCCATCTTAATGCCCAGTCAGTGACAAGGCTCTTTCTGCAACAGAATCTCCAGCATTTCAACCAGCTCTGTGCCATCAAATGACAAATTCATCTCAAAAAATTTTGTTGGCATCAAACTAGATTTTTCATGTTAATTTTGGTGATATACAGAGCACTTTCAAATGTGGTTGAAACTGATTATCTTCATTCAGCCAATGCCAAAGTAGCTGTTTACTAGCATATGGACAGCTATTACATCTAGCTGAAAAAAATGTGGAATCAGCTTTTTTTTCTATCTAGATATGGTCTTTAAGGAGCACAGTTTAACTTTGGAAAAAAGTTATTCCAGATCCACCAGAAGTTCAAGTGGAACTCTGGCTCATGCTAAAACCTGTTTGGTTTCATGAAAGCTAATACCATCATTACAAAATAAAGACAAAGAAAAAATTGATAGAGACCTGATTTTCTAGGCTTTTGATTCTCTACAGTTTAAAAAGAGTCCTGAAATTTTAGGACAACTTCTAATTTCTCACTCTAATCCTGCCATGTGTCACCCCAGGTTCAGGACACTACCGAGCTGAGCCATCCAAGTTCACAGAAGTTCACAATGGAAGACTGGGCTTTGTAACCAGAAACTTGCTCTGTTTCAAATTGTGCTAAACTAAATATAGAAACCAAAATTGTCCACAAAACACCACTGCTTTCACACCCTGCTCAAATCATTAGGCCAATATCCAAAATAAATTAAAAAATTGGTTAATAATAATTTAAATTCATTTTAGGGCTTTAGAGTATCCTAAGAAAACTCTAGATATGGTCTTCTTCAACAAATTACAGCAAGGTTTTTAGATAATTTCCTTTAAATACTTCCATACATAGATTATATGGAAGTTACAATGAAAATCTGCAACAGAAACATGAGAATCCCAGAGATGATAGGTTAGATTTATTGAGATACCTATTCTGTTCCTGGGACTCAAAGTAATATACTGAGCTACAGAGGTGTTTCAGCCTTCTCAGAGCCAACTCACTATGACTGTTGCACTATATTTATTGTATTGCTGTATGCTGTGCACTCCAGGTGTAGTTAGACCACTGAAATCATCATCATCAATCTGCTTGTCTATGACATCCATCCAGACCTATCTATCAGCCCCATGCCTCCCATGCAAGCATACATACGTACAAAGAGATGTTGTGAGTCATTAGCACTGCACCACTGATGCGACATAACCTGAAGCTTAAATATTATAACTTTGATTTATGAAAAAAATAATACAAATCTCTTATTAGAGCTCTAACAATATTTCTCTATGATGTAAACCCTACAAATTAGGCCTATTATGCAGATAAATATTATTCATGCCTGTAAAATTCCTAAAATTAAAAAATAAACAGAACAAAAAATTTGTGCAGTTTGCAGTTATCATTATTATGAAATCCTCATGCATTCTCTTTAAGTTTCAATGTTAATTGTATCCCCAACACACAAGCAAGCTACGGAGCTACCACATACACTTTCTTTACAGAAGACAAGTATACAGAAATACATATTTATAGTACAACGGTTTGGCAAATTTTTGCTCATCCAACTTGTTGAAATGAATAATATTTTGTAGTGCATCAAACAAAAATTTATTAATTCACCATGATGATTGATTACTGTGAAAAAGGCAGGAAAACAGACATTTGCCACTCTGCTGGTAAATTTTAATGACAATTTTGCAAGGCTATATTATGCAGTCATTTTAAAACAATTTGCAGTAAATCAATTATTTTCTACTCTTCCCATTAGATTAAAGTTGGTTGAGGCCAAATATTTTCCTGATTTACACTTACTGAAACACTGGATCACATAGATTTTATATTTTTATTTGTATATATATATATGACTATATTCACTGTTCATCCACAGTCTGGCTATAGCCAAAGGACTTTGCCTTCAACCCCATGTTTCAAAACACAGAGAATTAAATGCTAATATTAAGCCACAAAAAGAAAAGAAAATGAAAATCCATGTGTTGGTTAAGCAGATCTACTCAAGTTAACTTGAGCAAGATAGTTTTTCTATTACTAATTCCTAACAGCTCTTGCTGTCTGTCTTTCAAATATCCATCTTTCTTCTTAATTATTGTATGGTATACTTTTTACACTTTGTTTAGTGCAACACCCTTTGGTTTTATCTAGTAATGGAGGAATTACTTTTGCTCCACTTTAACTTTCTGCTTCTGCAAGCTCTGATATTTATATGCTAAAAGACTTCTTTAAAATGCTATTTTACATGTCCAGACTTTTCTATCCCCAATGAAATGGTCAAAGATGAATATGAGAAAGCTCATGGGAAGCACTAATGTTTAACAAACAAAATATAAAAAATACAAATTTATACAAGGATGCAGAGTATTGAACAATATATCAGGAAAATGTACCCTTTGAATTACATTTCGAGTCTGGGATTCCAGCCAAAAAGAAAGCTTTTAGGTTGTGTTGTTTCAAGATCAAAAGAGCAAAAGTTTTTTAAAATCTATCAAGTAAGAGCTAACAGATTTACAGTATGTTTTCTCTTGTTCTTTCAGTCTTCAAGAAAATATTAGGTAGGAAGACAATAAGAACAGTCTGGAGGAAAAAAGAGGTAAACATATTAAGTATATCAGAGATATTCAAGTATTTTATAATATTCATTTCACTGAATGATTGTGTGGCTTACTAGATAGATGAATAGGTAGATCAAACACCCAATGATGCCTTGTTAATTTATTATATTTCTATTCAGATGTCTATTCAGATAGATAGACATCTTTAGGAGTGCTATTGCAGCTAAGTGTAAGGGGAATAATAATTATTATGTTGTACAACTTTGTTCCACCTTGCAAAAAGCAACAGGAAAGATGAAATAAGAAGTAAAGATGAATAAAACTCATGTCTGCTTTTGTGGTTTTGTTGAGATCAATTTATGTATTCTTCATACATTAGTTCATATGGTGATGCCCAATGCAAATACAATTGGCATTTAAGACCCTTATTGTATTATGTTTGCAAGACAACTCAGCAATCTGTGCAAGCACACGTGAATGAAGACTTATGATTTTTTTGGGCCTGCTTCCACCCAGCATTTATTCCTTAGTGGTCTGAGGAGTATTCTGTTCAAGGTTCATATTCTTTCACCAACCTTGATATATATAAACCTGGGCTAAATTTAACCTACTTGCTTCCAGGTCAGACTTTTTTGACATTGGAGGAATCTTCAGCTAGCAAGCTTTGGCTTCAAGGGGAGTCCTGGACAAAAATATATAAAAAATAGCCTGCTCTTAGTGGAGTAGTACCCTTTCCAATAATTACAACAGTTTTTAAACCAATAATAATAACAAGGCTAGAATAGGAAAACTGAAACTTGTAAAGCAAGTTAACTTTTTTATATCAGCATACATGCCACTGTAGTGTTAAATCATCTTTTGCTGGTTACTATGATTTTACTCTCAGATACAGATGAATTTGTCAGCCAAGAAGTATGCTGGTTGCTTGTGTGCTCAATGACAAGGCTTAAGGCTGAAGCTGATAATTAGGAATGGGAAGAGATACAAGGGCTGGACTTTGAATAAAGGGGAATCTACTGTGGCCAGTTTACCATTGCTTGTCAGCCCCAGTAATCATCTGTACTGCACAGAGCAGGTATATACCATTTCTGTTTCAGGACTAAAATATTCCATATGGACTGCTCACAAACAAGTGGCGTGAGATGATCCCTACTGTCCTGCAGTTTGTCCAAATTTTACACTTGCAGAAAAGCAGCGTGAAACACAGCTTTTCTTGCTTGATAAGTCTCTCAGGTTTGAAGTGTAGATGAGGGTACATGGCAATGTCTAGGAGATGCTGACACTTTCACAGACTAATCTGTTTCTGCATCTCTCTCTACATCTCTCCCTTTCCTTCCCAAACTCCCCTAGTAGTTTGAGAGCAGGATGATGGCATCTTCTGTACTTGGAATTGAGTGCTAATGAGCCATAATAATACATATTTTGCACACTTTACCAGAATTTATTTCTTATGCATGCCTGTATACTTTAAAATAAGATGCTGATATGAAAACCAAGTTCACATTGAAGGTAATTATGAGAGTTTTTTTAAACTTTATTCCTAACAGACAGATTTAAAAAAGATTTCTCTCTGCAGTATTGTCTTTACCTAGACAGCAGGCCCTAATTTCTCATGTGCTGTTGTCATTTATGTAAATAAAATCTCCTCCTGTACTTTTCTGCCTCAAACATATGCATGCAGAAGAAACACCCAACACACCTGCAATTTTAATTTAGTGATACAGATTAGCTTATTTTTGCCATATGACATCAAGCCAAAACCACAAGCTTTACTTACCCTAAGTCTCAGATGTCAGCAAACATATCTCAGACTCTAGGGTATATTCCTCTAATATACCTAGAGTCCTAGCTCCTTCAGTTACAGCATGGTCAGGATTAGGATTTCTTAATGATTTAGGCTGGCAAATTCAAAGTTTGCTAATCTCACACCCATATTAAAAAATGTGCTGGATCTATCAGACCTTTGGCCACAGTTCTCACAATTCCACTGGAGCAAAAGCAGTCTGTGAGAAAAACAATATGGCACTGGCTGTACATTCACAGGTTGGGAATCTGAGAGTGAAAGTAAATGAGCTGCAGTACTGCAGAGCAACTGAGGAGTATTAAAATGCTTGGATTCTGCTTAAAGCCCGTCTGCATACATTCTTTTATATACTATATGAGCATAGGAGAACCCATGTCATGCCAAAATACAGTGAATAAACATACGTTTGTGAAACCAAGCTCCACCATATTAATTGAATATATGTATCAGCTGATTCATTTACTCAGGGAGGGAAAATTCAAAGGAGAAAACTTCATTAAAAATATCATATCCTGCAATTTCATATTTCATATAAACTTTATCTGACACTTCTCTACTGGAAAAAAGGAACCATAATTAATAAAGCTCTTTCAGATCTTGTTTAAAATGTCATTCTAAAGGGTAAAAGGCTAGCAATGCTGTTGACTAGAGAATGTGATGCTCTCTATTGCATAATGTATAGTCTTTTAAATACACTTCCTCTTGTATCTGCATTCAGTATAAACTCACAGTATGTGATAGATACACTCACTGTAGCTAAAAATAAGTACAGCCTGAATCATAGAGCCATTCTGCTCACTCTTACTGTGTGCAAGTGAATGAATCCAAAGTTAGTACTAAAATAGACTGATAGCTGACACTTGTTGTCTGTCTATACTACATGTGAATATAGAAAATAGCTGCTCACATCAAAAAAAAAGCCTCCCAAAACAACCACCACCAAACAAAAAACCCTATAAAACAGTTGCCATTTTAAAGAATAGTTCGGTTCCATAATGCTAAAAATAAATCGCTGTTTTTCCACTAGAAATTATGCTTGTACTTGTCGAGATTTCTTTTCTAATCCTGGAATATGCATTCTTAGTCCCGTAGACTAAAATGAGAAAATAAATACAAAAATAAGATCAGTAAGAGTTCTCTGGAATTTCTTTTTCACCTACAAGAAATTAACACACACACACACAAAGCACTTCACTAGTCTGGGAATTCTGTGAAAGTAGTGCCTAGCCTAACAGGTTCATCTTCTCTTATGAAGATAGTGCTCTACTTTTGATTTCTTTCTATTGTTTCTTTTTCTCCAAGGTTCAATACATCCAAAGTACTGGTAGTGTCTCTGTGCGCCTAAACTTTTCAGTAGGTATTAGAGAGACAAGATGCCTTCTCCGTCGTGCATGTGATATGCTGATGTCTAGATCTGAAGTCCCATCAAATAAATTGCATTAGTTAGGTGTCTAAAATTCCAACATAACTATATGTATGAAGCAGCTGTGCAGTGTTTGAAGTTAGTTGTATACCAAATTTAATTAAAATTTCTCTTTTTAAGACAAAATTTTCACAGACTCAACTGTGAAGGATCCTTCATCAAGATAGAGTCTGTCTCCGTTTCTCAGCTACTTATCTTTGCAGCCAAAGCAAGAAAAGTATCTGTAACAGGGCTCTGAAACATAGGATCTAGCCAAAGAACAGTAGCTAGAGAGTAGAAAATCACGTCATGGATCACAGAGATTGTAGATCTTAAGTCTGAAAATACAGCAACCTTAGAAAGAGAAGGTACGGACAAAAAGCACACACAAGTTAGTTTCATTTGCACAGATTCTGGACTTAAGTCTGCTGAAGTAGCAGCTTAAAGTACAACATCCTTCTTCCCAAAACAGCTGCCAGTTTTCTTTGCTCCTTCCTGATGAACAAGATAGATTTCTTTCATAAAAATCATTATGGAGACTGATATGGATTGTCTCTGAAAGTTCAGATAGGTTTTTCTCAATTAGGTGAATGAACGGACATCCTTAAAATCCTACCTTCATTTTTAAATCTATTGGTCAATCTGTAGTTTCTCATATTAATCAATAATCTGAACAGCTACACAAAGTCAAAACAGTGTGGTAAAAAGGATTTATATTTTTCTATATAGAGGACTGAATGTTTAAGTTCAGGGTCTAGACTTTTTCATTTACATCTGCAGTACCTCTGTCAAAGAAAACAACCTGTTCTTTTTCACAGTGTATATGACCATGTACACATTATTACATTCAATAAACTAGTGTTTACAAGCAGGCAGTAAAATACTAAGAAAACAATGTTAATAACTGTCCAGATATCAGGTTCTGTATTAAATCTCCAGTTATTACAGCTTGCTGTGGAAACACAGCGGCTTAAGTGTTGAGTATTAAACAGTTCGTGGTGTGCTATAAATTTCAGATGCATTTATATTATATAGTACTGTGAAAATCATAATCTGAAAGTCAGTTTCATTTGTGCAATGTGTGCTTTCGTAGAAGAAAAGCAGCTCAAGCATGTGTGTCTTCCATTTTTATAAGGGTTTTACAGGATTATTTAAATTGAAGGAAAAGCAGCTTCTAATGAAATTTGAGCTATAGCATGAAGAAAGGATCACAAGCAATAGCTGGGCTGGCTAAGCACTTAGTAAAACTCCGACTATCTCAAGTTTATGACCAATTTAAATATTTTCTTTAACATTCCATTGGAGAGACACGCACAACTAAATTGCCTTAAGAGGTACTTGGGGCAATGCCATCACATAAATCACTTAACCTGGTTCTTGTGCTAAGGTATTTGATACTAGTCAGTTTTCAACTATTGATTATTTCAATTCACAATTACTTTAGCAAGCAATGCAGCCTTGTTTCCTTTGGTGACAGGGAAGGGCGCCTTCCTTTGTTTAACCTGAAAATACAAAACAGAGGGTGATCTGGAAAGAGAAGAAGAGGTGCAAAGGGTGGAGAATAAAGGTGCTTCACTGCTTGCTCGTTGCTTCTTAAGAAATCCCTTGGTCAAGACAAAAGGGAGTGGATCCAGCAAATATACTAGTTTCAACAAAAAGCACACAGAGAGCCAAGCGCTGTGCTGATATGGCTGAATGTTCAGGGGGCTCCAAAAAGCATTTGAAGAAGAACTGGGGGGCAGGATGGGAGGAAAAACAGGAAAAAGAAAACCTAATCCCACCATATATTTTTTCTATTTAGGCCATCAAAAGACCATGAACCAGTGATAAGGAAAATGGAAATGTTGCACGAAGAGGAGTCAGCAACTAAACTGACATTTCTTGTGGCAAGACAGAAACTAGCCAAATTGCTGAATTAAGTAATTGTGCAATAACTAAAACACTGATTTGGTTTAAATATCATGCTGATTAAACATTTATCAATCCATAAAGTAATAGATTAACAGCGCTGGAGCTGCAGCAATTCTGGAGCAGCTCCCCAGAGGCAACAAATGATTGGGATATGAGGAATGAAGGAGAGCCACAGATCCCCAGCCATGGAGATCTGAGAGGACAAAAAGGTAACTCAATGACTAAGAAGTGGGACCAATCAAAGATACGCAGTGTTGCTGAAGACCCCAGCAACTGAGACCTGATTTCAAGGAGGCTGCCCCCCCTTCCTCCAGGCCACCCTGACACCCCAGCCAGGGCAGACGGGGAGCCCCCATAGTGGGAGCATGGGCTTGCAGGGCCAATAGAGGAGTCTTGCAGAATTTAGCAAGCTAGGAGAATTTAGTAATTTGAGGATGCCTGTCACAGTGTATATTCCTGTGATGCTAAAGTTTACCAGAGCTATGTTCTGGCAAACATATCCATCATAACTGCATGTGACATTACTGTGCTTGAGCAATTGCAGTTGTACCTTGCAACCCTTAAGTGGTTAAAGGATCACTGCCATATGTACTTTTACCATGGTCTCTTTCTTCCCTGGATAATGCTATTCTTGTGCATATTTTTGCCAACCGTATGAGCTGCTCTTCAGCTTGTCATTTCTAGGAGAAAGAAATTGGTTTACATTATCTTAATTCACTATTTTGAAAAAGTATATTTTTTCCCATGGACATAGATCCAGAATGTTGCCTCAGTTACAGGATCTGGTCAAAAGAAGATTATCCTAAATAAAATTTATGTTGCAAACTTTAGAATGAAGCCAGTTTATTTATTTTTAAATAGTATCCAGGGCACTTAAGAAAGAATAAGCACTCTTAGAGAGGCCAGCCTGACTGTTAGATCTGAAACAGACCACAGAAATATTTCCTTTATCCTGTACAAGATTTCTGACGTTTTGGGATTAACAGATGCATTCTAGTAAACTGTGCTGTAGAAATTAACACCCTTCCATTCTTCTTTGCCAGAGTTTACTATTATCACAAGAGAGTCAGGAGAAACTATCAGTGACAAGAGTATTTCAGCTAAAACAATATACATGTTTTCTCCTGCTAACATTGCTGAGAGGCAGTAAACTCTTGGGACTGAATGCAAATCTGGGCTTAAAAAATTGCACTACAACAGCAAGGTTTACCAGTGCTTGGTAGTTAAAAATAATGGTTCAAGAGTCGTTTTGCATTAATGCAGTAGTATTATATCTATTAAATGTTAGTTTAAATGCATAGTTAACTTAACAAAGGGCTAGTTCCCATGAGTAGAAAAGAATGCAACACCTTCAGATAACTACCCATCTAGCAACACTTGAGAGGCAACACAAGGGCTGACCCCTTGTTGAACTCACCCGATCAGGTTGTTAAAGAGGAAAGGCACAGAGAAAAGGAGAAGACAAAGAATTTCAAACTGGTTTGAAAAGTCAGCCCTCCAGAGAACAAAAGCAGTTACTTAAAAGAAATTGCACTCCCATAAAGACCACTCCTACAGTTAATAAAGAAACTCAAATTCCTAGGTTCCAAGGCAGGGTGGAGACAGACTGAATGTAGATATTCTGGTTGCTGCAAACTACCCTTTGTTAGTGTATGGTGGTCCCACTATTAAGCAATACTTCAAGACACCTGTCTGGTCACAATTATCATCACTGGTCATGAACTCCGAAAGCAGCAACGGGAGTTTAAACTGATCCAGGGATTTCACACGCCAAATGGTCATAGGAATTACAATGGAATTGCACTGTCTGCCAGGATCAGTGACAGCCAACACCTGGTCCCCGTTGAGATATGGTCAAAAAGGGAACAATAGTAAAAACAGTCCTGTAGGCAGAAATGCAATGCTGTAAATATTGTTTCAATAGTACTTTTTTTCCTGGAAGATCACCTTTAATGATACTGCAGATGCTATTCTTAAATTAGCCCTGCTTATTTAAGGATTGCTTTTTCATTTCATGCAATTTAATCTGGAAAGAATTACTTGCCATAACAGCCTACACTACTCATGTTAAAATTCCTCATCAACAACATTGACCTTCTTTTGTCACTGTAGTAAGACACGTTCTGAAAAAAGAATGCTTTAGATTTAAAATTAGGGTTGCTGATGGTC
Source organism: Psittacus erithacus (assembly GCA_009867235.2). NCBI lineage: Eukaryota > Metazoa > Chordata > Aves > Psittaciformes > Psittacidae > Psittacus > Psittacus erithacus. Next base: position 8,972 of record WYDI02004024.1, on the reverse strand, counting down.
TTCATACTGGAGTTATCATCATTTTGTACACTTTGGGGGATATGCAGAATCACATATTACCATTGTGCACTTGGCAGGAAATTCTTTGAAGAGCATCGACAAAGTATAAAACCATTCCTGTGTTCTCAAGATTTATCACTCCAGCAATGGTAGATAACACAACAATTAGTTAAGGAGTCCAATTTTACTCAGATTCGACCTTCTAATCTGACTTGCTTTGTTTTTTTGACAGGCAGATCCAATAGAGGTAGTCTGGAACCTTTAGACCGTTGTAGTAAATTCCATGGTTGCACGCCTCCTGTGGGGGTTTCTAGCATTCTTTGGGGAAAAAGAAAAGACTATGAGAGTAAAACTAAGGTATTGGATTCAGTAATGGATTTGACCAACTCCCAAGCACTACTGTCACACTCAACCAGTAAAAAATCCTGCTCTCATCTCCTTTAGGGGCTCAAGTTAACAGTCATCTATTTTAGATTGTTTTTATATAGGTAACAGAGATTTGAAAGCAGCCACTGCCTTGAAATATATTTGTTTCTGACTAAATTATTCTTTGTCTTGCCTTTAATAAATAAAAGGTTACACACATTTATAATGCCAAGGGAGGAGTGTCTAAATTGAACATTAGATACAATAAATATTAATTTCATATAATTAAAAATATACTGTCTCCTTTTTGGATAAATTCCTCTGCTGAATGCCTGTGTTTTAGAATATTTCTGATAGCTAATATGCTGCAACAGGCCAGGGAAATGAGGCTGAAGTTAAAGGAACACCATCAAAGGCTTGGTGTTTAAAACAGCTAGGCCAGATAGCAAAAGTGAGGAGCAAACAGGCTCCTCACTAGACTACAGAAAAACAAGAGCAGTCTGCTAGAAATGCCTTCATCTCTCTTCCCATCCAAGGGCAATCTGATTCCTAGAACTCTCTGTACTCAGCAGAGAATCCCAAAATCTCTTTTTCTGGGGAGAGCCTGGATGAATGCTCATGAAAGTCGGTGAAGATGTTCCCACTGACACTCCTATGCATGGGTTATGCATTCATTTAATATCAGCTATGGGCCTTTTTTTTTATCCATATTGTTATTACCATTGGTATTTATACACCCAAGTATATTTAGAAACATATACACATGCTTATAACTGTGATATAAGCATACCATATTAAAAGGAAGTTCTATGACATAGTTTATCCTTTGCATGAAGACCTGAGTGCTACCGGACATTAGCAGGGGGGGCACAGATCTCTGGAAGTTGCACCTCCTTCCTACAGGAGGCAAGGCAGCACAGCATTGAATATCCTGGTGACTGACTACTCCTCCTGGGGCTATAGAGCCTCTTTCACAGGAGAAAAAGACAGTTTTAAATGAGGAAGAAAACTCTTTTAGTTCTATTTCAGTAACAGTTGGCCCAGTAGGAAAATCAGGCAGCGCCCTTACAAAAGCTATAAAAATTCTCTGTGGTTAACACATACTGGCTAAATCACAGTCATGTGCTGATCCCATCATTATTTTTGTTTATCCAATGACAGCCTAATACAAAACGAAGCAGCAATCAAAAGACAAGAACACAGATCTCCCCCTTTTCTGTTTGAATTTCCTTCCTCCTAGGACAGGACACAACGTCCTGCCCTTGGCCTAGAACTTGAGTCATCTCCTGGGAAGCCAAAAAAAGGAAATTAAATCCTTTGACAATGAGGACAGCACTGAACCTGTCTTTTACTATGTAAAAGACAGATTGCTGCAATGAAATTTTTCTGTGACTTTGCTTTGTAAGGAACCCAGTCATAAAGACATACATTTATTATGCTCTGAACAGGTCTGTCAGTAGTCCTGCTGACAGCCTTCGGCACTGATAAGCTTGCTTTCTGAATCCCCAGTACCCATATCACCCACCTGCTCAAGCTGAGCAAAAGGACCAAAGGCACTTAGGAAAATCCCTGGTGAAACTCAGATTGTTACAAAGTGAGGAAGTGGAAAGGTTTGGTACAGGTCGGCAACAGGGCACACAAAGTCCTATTGCACTTTTGCCATTCATTGCAACATGTTGGTCCAGTCTTGAAAAGGATAAAAGACTGACTCACTTTTCATTAATAGCAGTTCATTGAAGATATTTACTGTTAGCACTATATTAGAATCATAGAATCATAAAATAGTTAGGGTTGGAAAGGACCTTAAGATCACCTAGTTCCAATCCCCTGGCATGGGCAGGAACGTCTCACACTATGTTGATGCTACACACCTATTATAAAATAAACACTGAAATCTAGCCTACAGCTTCTGCAGGCTTAGGCTTGGACCTGAGCTATATTACTAAACTCCTACCTATAGCAAAGCATATTAGTGTATTTTTCCAGAAAATTAAAAAGATAAAGTTTCAGTCACAAATCAAATCTCATCCTCGTTAATGGGCCTATAGAAGAAGTTTACAGTTCAAGTCCTTAAACTTCAAAAAAAATGCTTAAACTCCCTCCTCTAAAAATATGATCAATTACTAACTGCTTTGTAAAGAAATCTTCTGTATTCAGTACCTGGGTCATATTTTTGCTTTCACTTGGAACTGAAGACTCTGATGAAACAGTACAGGGTTTGAATGAAAACAGCTGCATACATGGGGAAAAGGACTGAATTTTCACCTCACACAACAAGCAACATTCAAGCACTGCAGTACTGACGTACATGGCCCCGATTCATCCCATTTAAAAAAAATACCAAGGGTTCTGGCACATCTTTTGTAGCAACTTCCAGTGGATATTACAATATAAAAGTGAGCAACTGACTAAACACAGAACCCAATTACTGACAGATGATAGGAATAATTTTTCAAGCAAATCTTTGAATAGTGAGTCTTCGAATATAAGCTGTCAAGCTTGGTTTCGTTGACTGACAGTTTTTAGCATTTGAGTAGGTAAAAAGCTGTGGAAATTCTTCACTTCGTAAGCATTTTGAAAGTGATTTCTGACGTGTAAACTTTTGGCAGCAATTTTCAAGGGGGTCATCTAAAATGACTGATATAGTAGTTAGTGTGATGCAGGCGTAGCACATTTAACAGTCACTGAGCTTCGAATATGACACAGTATGATACTAATTGCAGCACTGCAAGCAAGGCATAAAGGAGCTGCTCATAGTGCTTGACATATATTTTATGACTGTGAAAAAGAAAGAGGCTTCAACTGGTAAAATCAGGGCATGGTACAACACCTCCACTACATTTTGCAGATAAGCAAATGCCATTCACTAGCATGACCAAGACCATTAAAAAAAAGAAAAATAACATAAATCCCAACTAATTTTAAGGGAGTATTAGATTCTAGGTCACATACATTCTATTCTCAAATGTCACAAAATTATTACAGCATATTGTACCTTAGGTTTTCCTACACACTAAGAAATATGTAAGCTAAACAGTAAGATTTTGATTTTGGGACCAGCTCCCTGCCAAAAACTCAGTGGTGTGAAGAATTGCTTCTGCTACATGTTGTTTTATTACAGCAATGTACATGATTTATACCAGAAGAAACCTTGGCTCTATGGTTTTAATTCATTTCGACTGATGGTTTTTCATTTGAACTGCTCAATGCACATGAACTCAGCGAGCTATTTGTGTGACGACTTTTGCAGCTACAAGAAGGCTAATTGGATTGCACCATGAAATTCTTCCTGGAAATATTCTTTCTGAAGGGAATCTGGTGAGCCTTCTTATCATGTTCTGTACAGGTATGAAAGCCTGAGATTCAGAAAAGCTACTTTTGGCATTAAACCAATAGATGGAAAATATTTGAAATCTGACCTTCTCTTCTTCATCAGTGGTACTGCCAATGAAGCTTTCAAACCACTGCTATATTTTTGAAAACTGATAGTGTATTTTATGGTTGTCATGGGTTCAGCAGTAGCAGTCATTTTTTCTCCTTCTTAGTGGCTGGTGCAGCGCTGTGTTTCTAACTTTC
>WYDI02004023.1:0-13006 GCA_009867235.2 Psittacus erithacus | reverse complement strand
AAGTTCTCCCACATGTACCTACAAAGGAGAGACGAAAGCTTAAACAAAGAGAGACAGTATTACCATGGGTTTCTTCTTGTACCAGCGAGGAGCTGAATGTCACAGGACTGGATGTCGTGGGAGCTGAATTGTTTACCTGGCTTTATCATTAACACAGAACAGCATCAGGCAAAAATCACTAAGCAGAAAACCCAGTGCCTCATTTGAAAAATAAAGCTAGTGGTACTGTCTGTGTTTTTTAAATCCTGCTTAATCGATGAAGGAAGAGCACTAAATTATTGTTATCCTGAGAGGCAAAGAGCACTCCTGGGTCTTTGCACCCTGTTTTAAGTAACTCATTCAACATCCCCAGCCAGCAAACCTAGCTGCTCAAAAATAATCTATTCAAGTCCAGCTCTCCACCTTAAAGATTAATTGGTTTTACTTTATTGCATTCTTTAAAGTCCTTAGACAAAGGATGTCTCACAATATGGTTAACACTAATTTCAGAAACAAAAGGGTTCACATAAATCCTTTGGTTCAGCACATAAGAAAAAAGGTGAATGCACACAAATAGAAGGATTGGTCGAGACCCTGAGGATATGACAGAGGGATGGGATAAAAGTAGCCTACATCTGTGCAAGCAGGGCAGAATGTGCAAAGTGTGTCTTAGCGAGGTAGGTATATGGCAGCTGTCACCTGGAATCCACAAAGCAAGTGTTAGAGCCACATGATGCATAGCCTACATGCTCTGTCACTCTGTGGGCACAACAGTAGATCAGAATCCTTCTAGGACTCTCAGACTGGACTTTCCATGGATTACAAAGCCAGACTGTTGACAGAGAACAAAATTTCCTGTGCCCTTATATGCAGACATATTCCCAGTGCCTAAGTGAGAACCAAACTGCAGGTTTGTGGCAGGCAAGAGCATGGGACATGACTGACATAAGCTATTTATATACATCATCTTGTATGGCGCTGAGCCTCATTCTCAGCTGATGTAATGACTTTAATGGAATTAACAATAAACTATAAGAGGAAGGGGATGCTTTTACCAGAATTATGTGACAAAGCAATGCAAAAATAGTCACATGCAAAATATGCTCAAGCAAATGCTCAAAAAAGGAAGTCTGCATATGACCAACAAAAGGAACCCCTTAGAACTTTGAAGCAAGGGCCTTACATTCTCTTATACCCCTTATCCTGACGAGAATCATGTTTTCTCTCCTGTACATAGCACATAGCCATAAGATAAGAATTTGTCAGCTGAGTTTTTCCTGGTGTACTTTCTGTTGAATGATGACCAAATTGTGTTGTTGGTTTTTTTTTGTTTTTTGGGTTTTTTTGGGTTTGTTTGTTTGTTTGTTTTTGTTTTTATTGTGGTCTTATTCGTCACAGCAAGCTTTATTTATTTGTTCAAGTCTACCTTCCATAGAGTGGCCTTTTGCATCTACCAGGAAAACAACATGTCACACAGAAAAACAACACATGATTCAGGCTAGAAGCAGAGTTCACTGTCTGCTGGCCCTCAGCCCAGATCCTTAAGTGCTGATGCTTACTTTGTAAGCCTTCATTACCATAATAACAATATTTTATTCGCAGGGAATGTCAAGCTCTTAATGTATGTCCGTCTTTTCATGGCTACAAAATAACTGAAAAGTCCAAGCTTTTCTTCACTTGCTTTTCACTTCAATCCAACACATTCTGGGTGCAACACCAGCCCCCCTTCTTTCTAGAAGTATTTTGGCACCTTCTTTCATATTGACATTTTTCTTGGAATAAAACCTCCCTCTCAAACTTCTTTACCTTCTTCCACATTACCATTTCCAAACACCTTTGATAAAATTCTCAGATTGTGACTGTACAAACCATTTTGAGATCAAAGAGTTTGCAGTTGCCTGTAAACAAGAAAAATGCTGAAGATTTACGTGAGAAATTGTTTAGTGTTTTCCAGGCTGCATTTTTTCAGTTGAGCTGCTGAGTTTTTCCTTTCACAATTACAGATAGTTGCTTTTTCCACAGCTTCTGCTTCGCTCATATGTAGCAACCGCCTGAGACCTCATGCTTTTCCCAGGATCCTCATTTTATTCTTGGACATGCACTGGGGAACATCAGAAATCATGAGACTGCAGCAATAATACTGAAAGCATCAGCTCATACACTGATTGCTTTCATTGAACAGTCAATCTATAGAGCACCATCTGAAAAGAAATAAAGCAAAACACAATAAGACAAAATAAACAACAAGGCCTTACATTTTAACACAACTTTTCAACTGGAAAGTGTTTACAAAGAAACAAGGGGTAGCTCATCATTAATGCAGATATAAATTGATTCACGAGTGGTGACACTTGGGTTTAGAGGAAATCAATTTTTCAGTGTGATCCAAGTTTAAATACTTGTGCTAAGAAAGATGATCAGAAATGGAAATAGGATCCAGTAATGGAGATAGGCCGCTGGAAATTTTGATGAAAACTTGCAAACATTGTGAAGTTGTTTGCTTGGCATGGGCTCAAAGGAAATTCCCAGTAAATAGTCCATTTCCTGAAGTGTTCAGCAATTCTACATCCAGAAGTTCCTCTCCAGACTTGCAAATATAAATGCTTTTAAACAAAAAAAGAAACAGACTTAGTACAAGTAATTTATGCCTGTACTTAGCACCATAATGAGTTCTACACAATGACACAATAAGACATAGCATAGCCTTGCTAATTAGTTGTCCATTTCCAGTTTTAAGCACTGAAATAGGTGTTCATAAGGACATAGATGGAAATGAAACTCAAATTATGGAAAAATACATATTCCACCCTCAACTTCTCCAAGAATGCTTCAGAAAAATAAGAAGAATCAATGCCAGTGTAGCCATGAGAATATCAAACCAGAGACAAGGGAGCTAACACACAGCTCACAAAGGAATCTACAGCAGAATTAGAAAAGAGACTTGCTCCCCACTTGTATCTTCAGACACTCCCAAGATTACATTGTTTTAATCAGATTTATAGTACTGGTGCATAAGTCAGTATGCAAGCCTTACTCTATGTTCTAGAATTATTAGCACACTTCTTTGGAAAGGATTGTCATTCTGTTACGATCTATTATAAAACTTGGAGAACAGGGGATTGCAATTTTTGTAGCATTGCCAATATGGGCACAACTCTGTCATCAATAGCACAAAGCAATTCCCTACTCAGGTAGCCAAAAGATTTATTGGCACCCTGAAAGCTCTTCACAAATAGCATCTGTCTAGTTGTTATTTATAACATGGCCGTGCTTGGCTCATACTTGATGGGACCTGGCAAAGATGGGACCATGCAGGCTGTGGCTTAAGGTCCACATCTTTATTTTACAGGATGCACTTCTCAGAAGTGGTCTCACTGTAACAAAGCCATTTAATACCACCTACATCAGAATGACAAGAATGTCTTCAAGAAACTGCAGAAAAAACTAGAGGCATTACTTAATCCACATTGTCTTTCTTAAAAACAAGAGAGCTCACAGTGAAACCAATCTGGAAGAAAACATTTTATTTTGGCTTGTGTCTCTCCATGCTTTTTAAAAATTGAGTATGTGATTGAGCTGGTGTCACAGGGGGGAACAAGGGTTGGGATTCTAAGGTCAGCTTTTTGTATGAAATGAGAACTACAGATATAGCCTGAGATTAAAATACTAACATCCCAGGGTAACTTTCCTAAGTGCCATCAAAAGAAGCAGGATCACTCCATCTTCTTACAGGTATATAAAGTAACTGTTGAAGTGGGTTTTGTGCAGTATGTTGTGTCAATGTTTTAAGAGCCTAGATGTTGATATTAGTTCTACAGACCCAAGTCTCACACTCTGGTGTAAATCTTTGGCACAATATTGGGCTAATGCTACTGTACTACTACCATATGCAAATGTGTGCTTCTGACAGCACTGATCTGCACTGCATACAGGCAGCCACTCAAAGTGGCACAGCCTGGGGTGTCTGCATGATTCCCTACTGCACAGCAAAGATGTGCTCTGGGAGACTTGTAAGGAATTACAAGTTTTCAGTTCCTTCACTAGACATTAACCTGTGAGGAGTGTACTAGGAACAGCTAAAGCAAAATTTCTCTCCATTTTAAAGGAAGAACTTAAGAGAGTATTAGCCATAATCTATGTATTTTCCTGATACCTTTCTAGGTTTACTGTCTTTTCAAAGCTTAAGTGACAAATATTATCAAACCTAGTTACCATCCTTTTGTCATGATCATCAGAAAAAAGAAGCAGCTTTCTTTCAAATACAAAAGCTGGTTTCAAGCAAAAGTTTCTCTTTCTCACCAACACTCTCTTAAACAAGCTGCATTGGGCAATCAAAGTCAATCCTCAGAAAGCCACAAATCAGACATCATGTAATGATATCCTGTGTCTTTTTTTAGAGTGCTTCCTCTTTTCTACTTTAAATAAACTGAAAGGGAACACAGTTTTATTCACAGTATATGAGAAATAGTTCAAATAACTATTTCCTAAAAACCTTCACTACTTGATAAATGATTGAAAATAAAAATGTAAGAATTCCTGCACATTGAGAAATCATGACTGCTCTTTTCCACTTTTATTAAAACTATTCCAAGCTTATATTCAAAATAAAATTTTTGACATCAAAAAATGCTTAGCTCTTGCAATCCTTGCAAATGCCTTCCCAAAGCAGCAGTAGAATAATGGATTACAAACTACCTTTTCCAGGCCAAGTTGCTACTCATCTCATATCAGATCACAGTGCTTGGCATTTCCTCTCTCATGACTAGCATCTTCTCCCTTTTGGCTAAAAGCAAGAAAAATCCAGTAACATATTTCCTCAAAGGAGTCGCTACACATGGCTCTTCTGGAGGGTCCTGTAACAGTCACTGTAGCAGTCTCCAGTGTCTTGGAAATACCGCAGATAAAGCAGGGTGACAGATAAAGCCTAACTTCTTCAATAGCACCACAGCACTAGCACCACTGAGGTTACTCATCTATGGCCCAGGACTAAAACACAGCAAGTAGCCCCAAGAGGCAACCAGCTGAAAAGGTCTCAGCACTATTTTCTGTGACTACTCCATGATATCAAAAATACTTCACTTATCAAAAATGGAGGGAAAAAAGTGCTGTCTTCCAATGTCAGTGCCTTACAATGGCAAAAGAAGACCATGTCTGTGTTTCTAATTAGAAATATTAATTACAGTCTACCCACATAAGACATACATAAGACCTAAATAGCACTTACACATTTAAAAATATATTTGTGGTATAATTTTAATATAACTCAACAAGGAAATTATAACTCAACAAGGAAGATCCAGCAGACAAGACATCACTGCTGTATTCTCTAATACCAACTTATGCAAAAATATCCCACAGAATTCAGTGATTTCTTTGGGATTTTATTAGCTTTTCTTGTCTTTTCCTCTAAACCACTGCACACAAATTACCAAGTGGATGGGGAAAAAACCCCATGAGAATTTTTTACTCCCACAGTAGTTTCCCACTTCTTCAAAAGCAAACATACCATTATGTTTTTACACTTGCTGTAGGTTCCACTACATACAATTTTGAGGGGGATGAGGTTTTCCAGTTTATATCACAGTGGTACACTGCAGTATCAGTGCTAGCAGGAAGCTGCTCTCTAAAAAAAAGGAAGCTGGCTGCCCACAGCTTTTTGAAGGCACAGCCTAGTTTAACCCCATATGGGACCATCTACTTTCCTCCAAAGCTGAGCCCATCCAGTCTTTCCAAGTGTGCTACGCAGTTGTGAGAAACAGAATAATAAAAGACAGAGTAAGTGTTGGTTGCATCCATGCCTATGCCTAACTCATAATGCAGTAACTATGAAAGGTCACATCTTTCTAATGCTGCAGATCAAGAAAAGTTAGCCTGGTAACTGCACATGGATCCCATTTAGGCTATGACATTAAAAGGCTTTCTCTGATTCTCAGGCAAGATGATCTATGTCCTGCTCTAGACTTCTTTGTCTTCTTCACAAGTAGACAGGAAAAGGAGATATCCTACAATGGGAAGTCAGTACCTTTGATATTAGAGCACTTTACTGAAAAAAGAAATCTTTACAAGGAAGCCGCATAAACATATCTGCCTTCCCCGTAACCTTGTTTACTAATAACACAATCTAAATACAATTGTATTCTCCTAATGCGTTATGTTCTGATGGCATTCGCAGCAGACCTTGGAAGGCCTGCTGGAAGATCTTTGAATTATTTATAAGGAAGTCATCATCATTCTCCAAGTCATTGGAGAAGCTCTTCATATTTATTGATTAAAAAAAACCAGAACAGCAACAAAAATAACCCAAACAAAGAAAAAACTTACAAACAAGATTTACACTTCTGTTTCAGGCAAAATCCACATCTGTTACCGCGGAAGTGAAGCAGCATTTTTTCATTAGCACGGAAAAACATTGTGTACAACCAATTCAAAATTATATTTTTCATGTTTCTTCCTTACTTCCTATATTTGCTTTGAAAACAGTTACTTTGATTTAAAATAACCCATTAGATTGAGACCATAGGAGCCATAGAAGTTTTTTAAAAGTTGATGTAAACCAAGAGATTGATCAAGCACTAACTGAAACCAAAATTCATTGATGACATTGAATCACTTTGGAAAATTCAGACTTGAAGGCGCAAGTATATGAAGATTTTGTCCTTAATTCCTTATGGCAGCGAAATCAATATCATTCTCATAACTGACAAGGTACTTGGTGCAAAATATTATAAAATATTTATAAATGTAGCCACATACCATTCTTTGTACAAATGTGTGAATTTTTAGTCTGATTTTCAAAGGAAATTAGTTTTGTGTGCTTACTTCGCTTGTCTCTCAAGCTCCCCCAATAGTTAATTCCAGCAAGTAATTAAAAATTGAAAAAGGTAGAGGTTCCAGTGCTAAGAAATACCTGCTCAGAGAAGAACTCAGATTAGTGCCATCACTGAAAGGAAAAAGCTTCAGCTGCCACAGACCAGTATGGCTGGTGCCAGCCAGCACACTCACAGCTCTATTTCATATTCAGGGAGAAAAATAAAGGCAAAACCAAAAGGCTTAAAGCTACAGACACCTACACCCAACTCAGTCATACTAATCACAACTCAAAGTTCAGCTTAGTAATGCAGCAGCAGTCAATTTCCTGCAGAAAAGAAAAAAAAATAAAAAAATATAAAAGAAACCCAAGTCCTACTAAAAATGTATGAGCGTCTGTTTTAAACATAGAGATAATTCACTGCACACCAACTTTATCAGAACTATGTGTCTTGAAGCAGCTCAAACATGGATTCTCTTCAGTCCATTTTATTTTAGATATCAACAGAATGGGCACCAGTTTATATTTTTTATTTTTATGGCATATTTAAGACAGATTAGTAGATATTAAACATATATAATTAATGATTAATTCACCATTCTGATTCACATGATTGTGCTGTCACTTTCCTTTATGCTGCCATAGTACTTCTCAAGAAGAAAGATTCATTATTCTTCTGTCATCATAAATGCACCAAGGAATAAAATCCTAAATTTCGAAGGTTTTGTTAAATGGTTTTCAGCATGCAATTAATAACCAGTCAATTCAGTAATGTGAATATTATTGGTATTTTAATAGCTATTGGTTTTTTACAACTATTGCAAAACTACTGTCACTGGGGGGCTAGGGTGGGTGTTTAACCCTTTCAATTCTTTTTCTATTTCCCCTTTTGTCACCAAGTATTTAAGATTCTACCTTTTCCCCTTGTTTGCAATACAATAATTTGTGCTATTTTTTCCTTCTTATGACCCCTTCCCTAAAACTATGCATATCAAATTCTATTCTGATCCTACAATGCATTTTCAGTGGAAAACAGCAGTGTGCTCTGAATAGTAATCCATTCCAACCTCATTTTAAGGGGAAGGAGGCAAGACATATGACAAAAATCATAGAGTGAAATAGCTGGAATTCCACCCCCTGGGAAAGGCTGGATGGCAGAACCACTGTGCAATGCTGCTGTAAAGAAATGCAAAGTAAGTATTATTTTACTTTATATAATTCTTACGCAATTTTTTTTTTTATTTGAAAGGACTGGTGAAGGATAATTTATACATAGAGATCTATATTGTTCGGAAGTCATACTGGGCAGTCTTAGACTTGAATAAAAATCATTTCAGACATCAGGAGACTCTGAAGCAGGTGCAGAAAAAAAGAATCTTGGAACTATTTGAAGCCCAATTGTGCACTAGGAAATGCAGGCAAAGGCACTGCACAGTGGCAATAGTTTATTGTAAAATTCAGTAATGTGGATATTTACTTTCAAAACCCTTTAACTGTTTCCACATGCACACCACCCACCACCCTTTCCTTCCATCACGTCAGATACATCTCTGATTAAGGGACCAATTACATGCTCCAGAGTCATCCACTTCTCAAATGTCATCTAAACACATCCTTTGTAAAAGACAAATCCTTCTGATCTATTACTATTGTTTACCTGAGATACCATGCCTCACAGTTGTAATTATTCTACCAACCCCTAGTTACATAGAATATATTTTATTAGCATATAATCATGTTCCTATCTTGTTACCTTCCCTTTCAAAACTATTCCTCCATGTTTTCTCTGTGGAAATCCAGCTCCATTTCATAATGGCTTGTCAATGTATTTTGCAATCAATTTTGTGCTTTATTGTTTATTTCCTTTGCCAATTATCCAGTTTCCCTAGTTTCCCTTTTTATATCTTTACTTAAATTTATATACACAAAAATCAATATAAACCAGAAAACACCTCACCACTGACATGCTGTCTTTGTTAACTACAAACTAATATTACCTACATAGAAAATTCCTTTTGCTATTTCCTGATTTACCTCTGCTTTAAATAATTTTTCACTGTAGACATATATGGAACAGAGATAATTCCTTCTTTCTTATTATTTTACTTATCAATGATATAATAATATAATACTACTGGGGAATTCGATTCAGGTTTCCACCAAGAATTAAGTACAAAGAATGGTCAAGTGAAAACTGATATTAAAAAAAAAAAAAAAAAAAAAAAAAGGGCAAAGAAAAAGAAAACAAAAAACTTTAATTCCAGGGTGTTGGTTCCTAAGTGTCAGATTTCCATGGAAAACATCATAAACAGTTTCCAGGTAGCTTTGTTGGATTTTATGTTTTTCCCAAAAAGATAATCAAATTAAGACATTTCAAAGATGGCATTTAAAAATCATACCAAAAATCCCACAGAACTTTGGAGACATTTTAGCAGCAATGGTATAAGAAAGCCAGGCAGAAATGCCTGCTCAAAACCTACTTGCTTTTCTACACAACATCTGTACATTCATCTTAACTAGCATGTCAATTCCCATAACTCTATGCATAGAGAAAACAGCAAAACAGCTTTGGTTTCATTATAGCTCAAGAAAGAAAGAAATGGAAGTTCCCAGTCACTACACCCAGCAGCCCAGCACACGACACCTACGCAGTGGAAAGCTGAGACTTGAATTTCCTCTCATACACTACCTTATGTAGTACTTTCAGTTTTTGTGGGGTATAATTGTAATGGAAAACACAGGGCTCACCACAGTCCCCAGCACGCTTTGCCTGCACATAGACACAAAAGAGAGGTGCTGAAGCTGCCGTGGCAGCACAAAGCAAGGACAGACTCCAGTGTGTCGGGTGCCTCAGCTGCGAGACTACATGGTCCTTAAGACATCAGTAAGTTTTATACAGTGCTGTGCTCTATACTATATATTTCCATGTGCTCCTGGTGTTTTAGGAGGCATATACACCTCTGAGCAAACTACAGTGAGAGCATCTCTATGCTATATATTGCTACTGCAGTGATGGCAGACTTCAACCACTGAGACACATCTAGCTGCACATGATTTAGTCAAAGTAATTTAGTACTATGTTACAGAGAAAGCACATTTAAAATGATAATGCATTTTATAAATTCACTGGTTCTTGTGTGTATTGTGTCATACCTAATCGTATGAAACTAATTGATATCATCCATAAGGAAGATTATGTGGTGAAGGCTTTATACAATGCTGTAGTGGAGAAATGGAATAAGAGGTTAACATTTCACATTATTGTGGTACCTGTTTTTCTTTTTTTTTTTCCCTTCAGTGGAAAACCAGAAGAGACAGAAACATCAGCTTAAATGAAGTGAGATGGTTTCAGTATTGTGCAGGCAGGTTTAAAGTGATACAGTACACTGAGAAAACCTAAACACAAATTCAAAGTTAGCTTTCCAGAGATGTTTGAATTTGCCTTTTTGGGGTCAGCCCATCCTAAAGTCAGGTGGCAGTCCTCAGGACATCAATAATGAAGCTTCAAAGGCAGTCAAAGATAGGCATTTTGTCTCAAAGATTTCCTTCTCAGTTCCTTTTTTCCAAGTTAACCAATTAAACAAACTGAAAGCAATAACAACACTGAAATTCCAAGAGTAAGAGGGCATCTGAATTGCAATAAAATATGTCTTCTGCTAGCTTATGCAACATAAAGTCTTTTCAGTAACATAAAAAAAAAGTAGGTTTTGGTATATTACAAATAAATAATTAGGAAGTGAGAGTTCTCATTTTCAGACTCATAAGATTTACCATCTTCAGAAAATGTGGTTCAGGAGCATTTTCAGTATAACTCCTGCTGGATCAAAACTAGTATCCTGGTACTTTACAGGCAAATAAATGCTTCTGTGGCAGCAAATTAGATCCAATCCTACACTGAGTTTCTTAGTCTGGTGAATTTAAGCTTTAAGTGGATTGGTAGGGACCTGATGCACATAAGCTGTGAAATCCCTTGAGAAACGATTTTCAAATTAACTAATAAGATATTGCACTGCTTACAGCTTATTAGAAAGAGACACTGAGTAGCAATAGCACATAGTCACTATGCCTGGGATTTAAAAGCTGGATTTAGCTGTCATGTCCATATTTTTAATGCATTGGTTATGTAAAGGAGTAGGTAAGACGAGGGTTTAGTTTCATACTAAGGAAAATAAAAAGGCTCTATGGAATGTAATTGCAGGATTAATAAAAAGTATAAGGCAGCTTTGCACCACTATTTACATGTCAAGGCAATTTATGGAAATCCTCATATAGAAAACTTCAGTAATTGAAAATGAAATTCAGAAACAGCTTGCTCTTAAAGGATAAGCAATATAATTTTTCATGTCAAAATGTTATGTGTAGGTAATAAACTGGTAAATTTTTACATGAGACTTTAAAGGTTATCTCCCCATGGAAAAGGATAAGATATGACAGCTCCTTGAAAAATATTGATAGTTTAGAGATTGTAGTATCCGCAAGTTTCCAGATATCCAAATGATAGTCTACATGTTCAAAGGATTTCTATGCATAAGAACATTTTGACAGTATTCACTATTCATCCTGTGGTGTAAAGTTAAGGGTAAAGGGACAGAGGAAGCAAATGCTTTGAGAATAACCTAGTAGAGATAGCATAGGTAGCATCACAATACACAGATAACACTTAAGCACACAGAAACTCTAAAACCAGATAAGTTGGCAGAGAAACTACAATACTTAGGATTAAGGACAGAAACTGTCAAATCCAACAATGATATACACAATCCTGAACACAGAAAATGAGGTTATCATAAAAATAATCATTAGCAAAGCTGCCACCTCAAAACTAGAATGGTGCAAAAATTTGAGTTTGTGCACCAGACTGCAGCAGTAAAGACTACCAAGTTAGCAGCTAAATTTAGGATAAAGAAGCACTAAGGAAGCAAAATACAGGACAAAAGAATTAAGCGCCATTGACTGTAGTCTCAGAGATATGTCATGTACTGGTGGAACAAGTGATCTAGCTCTACATGGTTGCAAAAAGGGGCTATTCGAAATTAAATATAAAACCACTACAGAGGACTGAAGTGAAAGCGCTTTACTTGGAATACATATAAAGCCAGTGACTACTGCTTTCTAATTTGTGAAACCAATTTCAGAACTTTCCCACTGAAACAGAAAAAGCTACCCTCTCTTTTAATATATATGACATGTTAGAGGAGCTGAAAATGTAATAAACACATAAACAGTTCACTTGAAAATCAAGGTTATTGAAATAAGTATTTGATGTCTGACATGTAAAGTTTCAACCTTTAGCTGTGATGCTCATGGAGTTAAATTACCTTCTGTCACACAGCTATCCTTGCAGAATTCCTTGCACAGCTATTCTCCTGTCCTAAAGAGACACATATCAACCTTGCGGTCACATCCCATTAGGAGCAGAGGTGATAAAATGTATTGAGATCAAGATGACATAGCTTCTTTCATTATGTTTGTCACAATATTGATTAGATTAGGTCTGAAGCCCTCCTTTGGCCTCCTACTGACCCATCACATCTCCTGGGAAATTCTACAGAGTAGGAAACAAAACTGAAAATGACTGGAACAATAGAGATGTTCAAGATGGTTATAGCTCATGGGACTCTCATAGATGTAACAAGCAGTGATTTTTACTAACTACGCATTCTAATCCATTAACACCAAACTTGACAACTAAATATTACATCATCTTCTTCATAGTAGTTAGCCTTTGGGAGTTTAATAGCACTAAAATAGCACATCAAATATTTCTATTTCTTTCACTGGATTACATAACAACATGGTCAATGTGCTGCCTAGCTCATTTCAACCACCAAAAATTTAAGGAGTAAATAAAGAGCAGTTAGATTGGCTCTCTGTGGAGTCTTATATCAATTGGCTTCTTCAGCATGGTTATTTTTAGATATTACATACATGCAGGACAGCTGATGATGCTTTAATTCAGAGAACTATGCAACTGAGCCATATGGCATTCAGCTAATTGTAGCAGTCAATAGCTAAAGACCCCTGCACCTGTTCTTATGTTTTCAATAGAATCATAGAATATTTAGGGTTTGAAAGGACCTTAAGACCATCAAGTTCCAACCCTCCCGCCATGGGCAGGGGCATCTCATGCTAAACCATACCACCCAAGGCTCTGTCCAACCTGGCCTTGAACATCACCAGGGATGGAGCATTCACAACTTCCCTGGGCAACCCATTCCA
>WYDI02004022.1:2635-22469 GCA_009867235.2 Psittacus erithacus | reverse complement strand
TCCCTGATGCAGAGTCCCTCTCCAGCATCCTTGTAGCCCCCTTCAGACACTGGAAGCTGCTCTGATGTCTCCATGCAGCTTCTCTTTCTCTTCTCCAGGCTGAACAGCCCCAATGTTCTCAGCCTGTCTCCATATGGGAGGTGCTGCAGCCCCTGAGCATCCTCGTGGCCTCCTCTGGACTTGGTCCAACAGCTCGGTGTCCTTCTTACATTGATACCAGCACTGCACACAGTGTTCCAAGTGAGGTCACACAAGAAAATGTTTTGTGATGTTCAGTGTTCTTTTCTTAGTCATGTACTTCACTCAGTATAATTCAGAACATTTGTAAGCTAGTACTACTGGGTTATTTTTGTCCAGTCAGATGATAATACAACCAAAAACTTTGATTTTTTCCATCATAGTGCTTCTTGTACATCAAATAAAAAGCTGTTATTCAGAGAAGTTGTAATGTTTCTTTAATCAGACTCCCTTTTCTGAAAAATCCCTTTGAGAGACTTTTCCTGTGACTTGATTCAAATCATATAATTTCTTAGCATAAAAAATGGAGATTTTATTTGAAACCTTAAATTGGCTTTTTTTCAGTCTCATTAGTTCCCTTGAATGCCTGTTGTCTCCACAGCCTGTATTTAATTAGAAGCACCTTTGGTCAAATGATTATGAGAGACAAATGTTAATTCTTCCATTGCATATGATTTATTTTCTCCACCCTCCTCACTTTAAATGTTGAAATAGTTAATACTTTTTGTGTTGTTTTAACAGGGTGGATGCTTGCTTAGATTGTTGTATCCAACATACAACTTCCAGTTTATTTGCTTTACTGATAGTGCTGGAAGAGTGACATCTATCCTATAGGAAATGCTGCTCAGAGGCATAGCGAGTTCATAGTTACTTTTCTAAGGGAATTGAAGTTTAAAGAGTTTAACCTGGTTAGCAGGTGGTCCTTCAAATGAAAAGAAAATCATTGTATTGCATTGGTCTTGATACCAATAGAAGAGAAACAGAACCTTTAGGTCTTACTTATGGTCATAGCGGGGAAAAAAATCATGTCTTTAGAGCTCATGAGTTCAGTTGGTTTGTATGTCTTGCAGTAGTGTGTGACTCTGCCGCAGAGCTTCGTGTTAGGTTACAGTTTGTAATTGCACTTGGTGAGGCCTCTTTCCTGCTTGCTGTTAAGAAAACAGATCTGTTGATCTTACCCTGGGATAAAGGATGCCATTTTTCTGGGTGTTAGGAGGGAAAAGAGCTAAGGAGTGGAAGGCATAGTTGAGAGTCGGAGACAGGAGAATCTCTTGGAGCATTTATAAGGAAGAAGGCTTGGCTGCTAGATATGCCTGAGGAGTGGGTGAGCAGACTTGTGTAACCAGTTCAGTGAGATCCTACTGCCTTAATCTCAAGGCTTCTGTAAGTATAAACTAGTATTTGTTTGCAGCTTAGTTTCTCTGGCTCTGACATCTGTGTCAGCCCACATTCCCCCTTCACATACCCAGAAATTAGGAGAAAATTCTTCTTTGACCCCGTGTATTTGCCCTCTTTGAGGAAAATACGAGTCTTTCGGAAGTCTGTGTCTGTGAGCAAGGCATCTTAGGTTTGCTTTGAAGATGGGGTGGTGAACAGAGACAAGAAGATCAGTGAACCAGGAAAGTTTAGGGGAATGAGTTGTAGTAGCTCATTTGCTCCAGACGGGAATTTTACATGTTATGCTTATTTGCAGTCAACTAATAGAGACATGCAAAGTAAGCACTAGCAAATTCAGGTATGTTGTGTTGCTTCTGGGGATGCTGAACTCTCTGATGTGGGTGGGACACACCCCAGGAGGGCCATTTAAGGATGATACAGATAACTGATTCTTTAATCGGGGCAGAGTAGCTTCTGTGCAAGGGTATTTCTGTGTCAGAGTGACTGCGGCTTTCACTGAAAATTGGGTTTGAGGAATAGAGTGTTTGTTGTGTGAGGAAGATGTGACCTGTTGGATCCCCTGAGACATGGGAATGTGAAGTTTTCCTTCATTTACCCAACTGAAATCCTTCACTTAAGATTCATTTGGAGAGGGGGGAAGAATTCAGAACTTAGTGAAATAGAGCCAGTCTTGTCTGGAGTGACATCCTTGTCAGCAAGGAGGAATGTGTCTCAGGGCTCCCAATTACTCTTTTCAAGGGCACTTTGGGTAGTCTCATAATTTATGTGTTTCGTTCATTTGATTTTTGTGCAAGAGCGGTATACTTGTGACCCCCCCTGAAGCGTAAAAGCACTGTAGCAGCAGTAATGAGGAGCTTTTGCTTTTGACAGCGAGGCTCCTTTTTTTGTGAATGGCATTTGAGAATTGGTAGTTAACTGTGGTGTATATTGTCTCATTAACAACTTTACTGTCAGCTCTTGAGTAGCTTGTGGAGTCATTAACTACTCAGACTCTTCCGTGGTGCAGAATGTCTTGTTAGATTGTGGATGCTAATGATTTTCTCTTAATGAAGTGAATGGATTTCCAACTAAGCTCAGATTTTTAGGAGTTCTTAGCTCTGGTGGAAAACTTGCATAAATACATTGGTTTTTCCACCTGAGTGCGTGTGATCTGTGTTTGGGTGTGTGGGGCTTTGCACGTGTCAAAATACTGTCCTTTCTTTTAGTGTGTGTAACATGCATTGTTTGCATGAATTATCAAACTAGCTAGTAACCATGAGCTTTATCTTCTGACCTCTTTAGGAATAAATCTGTCAGTTTGGGCAGCCATACCTGGATTTACTGTTTAATCGACCTCTGAAATGCTCTTCTATTTTTATTACTTTATTATTGACGTAAGGAAGTGGTGAATGCTCTGTCCCTGGCAGTGTTCAAGGCCATGTTGGATGGAGTCTTTGGTGATGTGGTGTAGTGTGTGCTGTCCCTGCCCATGGTAGGGAGATTGGAACTGGATGATCTTAAGGGCCTTTTCAGCCCTAATTGTTTGTGATTCTGTGGTTTATCTAGTATGTGGAGCATGGAGGGGCTCAGTGGGCCACAAAATGTGGCACTTCCTTGAGGTCTACTCGCAATATAAACTCTTCGCACTTGAGTGTTTGCAAGGAGACAGCACTCACAGAAAGCTGCTGAAGCACTGTTTGTCCTCTGTTTCCATGTGTCCCCATGGTCAAGTTTAAATGTGTGCATCAGTATTACTGTACTTCTTGTTGTGGGTTTCTTCTGGTTTGGGGAAGACATGCAACTCATCTCTCAGCTGCTAACTCTCCTGCTTCCTCCATGTTTGTCAGTTGTGCGGGCCAGTGATCCTATACTGTTTCCTCAGTGACTTCTGAAACACTGGTGACATTTAAATTGATTCTGTTGATCAGGTGTTTTTGTCTCGTGAAGATAAACAGGGTGTTTCGTGCTCTTAGATTCCATAATCTCGATGTTTCTACTTTTTTTTCCCTTGGCTTGTAATTTGAAGTGACTCTTTCCGTGATCTCCCCGGTGCGCCCACACTGTGCAGCTGAAGCATCAATTTTAGGCTACAGAAACATTGCTAGATTATCTTTATCTGTAAAGCTTGAATTAGAGATGCATTTTACACCTTCAAAGGCTTCATCGATGGCCTGATTGAATCAGTACTTTATAGGATTTACAAATCTGAATGGTGTAAACTTACCATGAATTTAGACTTTCTTCCCATCATGCAGAGGCAGTTAAATGTACGAATCGGGCATCAGGCCTCATGATTTAAAGGCTTGCCAGCTGTAATTCTTGAATGTCTATACCATGCTGTAGAATGAAGTCTGCAGGAGTTGTTCTTGGTAGTACTCATGTCAAGTTACACATGGTGATAGAGCTTAGCCTGGGCAGAGCACTGTGTGAGAATGAATGTAGTGCTCCCTACCTGAGCTGATTCGTGCAGTGCCGAGTGTGTATATGTGGCATGAGGTATTATGGGAAAGGTAGAAGCAGCAGTTCAGGTTAATCTGTAAAGCACTTCTGTGGTTTGTCTGCAGATTACTTGTGTTACATGGAACTTGCATGAATAACAGGATATGGGCTCATGGCACGTGTCGGGTTTGACACGTCCTGAACCGCACGGAGTATCGGAGTGAGTGCCTGGAATGGCTGGGCTGTGTGGCAGTGT
Organism: Psittacus erithacus; assembly: GCA_009867235.2. Taxonomy (NCBI): domain Eukaryota; kingdom Metazoa; phylum Chordata; class Aves; order Psittaciformes; family Psittacidae; genus Psittacus; species Psittacus erithacus. The sequence goes on along the minus strand of WYDI02004022.1, from coordinate 18,379 downwards.
GATTTGTTTGATCAATATGTTGGTTTTCACCTCAGCTGCTGTTTGCTGTCACCCACTGGCTGAATCCAGAACTTGTTTGCAGATTTATCATACTACGTAAGGTGTCTTCTCGGTGCAGGTTGCATAGTGCTGCGCTGTGCACGGAGCACCGTTACGCATGCATCCATAGGTTACGGAAGTAGGTGTGTGTTTTTCACTTGTACAACAGGTCAAGCATCTATCAAAACCAACACAATTAACTTAGCAGACTCCCCATTTTTTATATGCCAAGTGATAGGCTTTAACTTTGATTTGTCTGCTCTTGTTTCTGTGGAGGATTGTGACAGTGCTACACAATGCTGAAGAGTCATGTTTCAGTTCCCTGTATTAAAAGTGCAGCCTTCTTTTGGCTTAAACCAGTGCAGAAATTGTTAGTGTTGGCAGGGTCAGTGGCCTGTAACCTCATCCTGCGGGGTACTGTGACCCTTTGCTGTGTGACAGAGGCCAGATCCTTTGACTGATGCTGCTGTCAGAAGCAGAATCCTCATGCTATTTTTCTCAGCAGGGCCTCAGGAGGCCAAGGACTCAGTTGCCAAGCATCATACAAGAGAAAGGGCTTTGATATTTGGACAGCTTTTATATTTATATTTGCCTCCAAAGGGTGACAAGCTTCATATATTTTCATAATGCTCTTCCCCTTTTTTTTATATCCTTTTTTATTTCTGTTTAGTTTTTTTTCTTAGTAAGAGGGAAGCAAAGCCAGGATCAGAATACTGAGCATTCAACGTGTATGAAGTGAATTATTTGTCTTGATACTAAATAAAGACTGTATTTGAATGTGGTGTCTACAAAGAGAATGACGAAAATGGCATACATCTTAAAGATTTGACTAGTTAATACAATGTGATGTTTATTCTTACAGTGGTTTGGTTGGTTGGTTGGTTTTCTCCCACCAGCATCAGAATAGATGAAAAGGTTTTAATAATTAGAAGTGATACACATATGTTCATATCTCAGTCATATGTCTAGTTCTTGTTAATTAGAATCTTAAAACCTCTGTAGGTGCATCAAGGAAATAATGTATAAACCTTGGAAGATCAATCTCTAGCATACCTTAAGATGGACAACAAATGATTTTTGAAGTCGTACACAGACCGTCGGAGTGAGTGAACTCCTCTTTCTGCTTGTCTCGTCAGGTCTATAAACAGAACAGCTTTCTTACCACACTGGCATTGAGCAGACATGATCTTGGAAAACATTCTTCTCATTTTAAAATCCTGCACATAGAGCTTTAATGTATCTTAGTTGAGTTTACTCGAGAACAGGATATACAAATCCTCGTCTCTCTTCTCCCCCTCCCTTCTTTCCTTCCTGCAAAAAAAAATCAAACAGCATTCAGCCCTTCCTTCTGGAAGGAGATACTGTAGGGGATAAATAATTTGTGTTTTATAAGCAGAATCATATGCCATTCTCAGTAGGGGTGGGAAAGTGCTTGTACAATCTGTGCCTCTTCGTCTCTGCCAGCAGATCTTGAAAAGCTGTTTACCTGCTATTGAGGATGTGAATGGTATGTTAGAAAAGCAGCTGAGATCTCTGAAGCTTTGTGGTTATCGTTGGCTTCTTACAGAAAACTAAAGAGATTTTTGGTGTTCCTACTTTATCTACATGATTCATTTGTTATTAATATATACACTGCATTTTGTTAAGGAGACACGACTATACAACTTCCTAACTGGATCAGGCATACCCGTGGCCTTTTCTAAAGAAAAGACCATCTTGTTTATTATGAGCATGAGAGCTGTATGGAAATGATGAAAATGTAAGTGATGGGAGAAGTTGTTAATGGCATCAAGACTTGCGAAAACAGAAGATGTAGATCTCCATGTTCTCAAAATCGTGCCTAGTAACTACTCATGCAGGTTACATGGCACCTTTGCAAATAGTCTTTGTACTCCTTGTGTCAGATGATAGATGTGAAAGCTGATTTCTTGGGCAGTGTCAGCTTCCCCACATGCTCTGTTGCTCAGTGGGTGGGCTGCCAGCCTGGGTTTGAGGGCAGAACTAAAACCTTACGCTTGCTTTCCCACAGCTCTCAACTTATTTGCACTTCAGAAAAGTTCCTAATTGGCTCCTGTTTCAGCTGATGAGCTGGATACCAGTAATTGGACATTGCAGATATTCATCATATTGCTAATAGCTGTGTTTGTGGCACAACTCGGAGTCTGATGCTTGCAAATGGGCTGCTTGAAGTAGGGCTGTAGCTTCGCACATCCTGCAGTAGGTTGCTGCTCTTGGTACAGGTGTACATGTGACCATGAGCCGTGTAACAGGGTATTTTCTCATTTGGAAGAGTTTGCCTTTGAGTAGGTGAGACAGAAACCAGGTAAGGGGGATGAGTGAGGAAAAATGTAGTTTAGGTTTCTGATGCAGAATCGCCAGCTTTCACCACTGCCTGCATGTCACTGTTTTCATGCTTCTGTGAGACCCTTGTGTGGTGTTGTCATCAACTAGTTTGAGGCGCTGCATAATAGGGTTAAAAACCTGTTGTGCTTACTCCTGCATTTATTCATATCACAGTTGATTAGGATGTATTAATGTAGCACAACACGATTTATCCTACTTACGAAGGTAATTCTCTGCCTTCCACCTACGGGCTCCTTGCTCTCAAAAATCTTCAAACCCAGTTATGCAAAGAACCCATCCATCACGTTTTGGGAGGTGGAGTTTTCTGGTAATGAAAACTGATAGTGTTCATTAAATGCTTTTGTTATAGGACTACCATAAAAGTGAGAGAATTATAACTGACCGTTGTCCTGGGAGTTGTTACTGTGATGTGCTACTTGGAAGGACTTAAAACACCCCCTTTTGCATGATCCTAGAAAGAATTTTGATTACTGGAGGGTAGGTGTGGTGTATTAGTTCCTAATGGTTGTACAGGGTAATTCTTCCTTTGTTTTGTGACCTCCTTTAGAACTATAATGATGAGGTAGCATGGGAGGATAACCTGGATAACTGTGTAGGAAAACGGGATAACCCTTTGGTGACCACATGAGCATCTCTGCTAGCCAGTAGGAGTTTTAATTACGCCTGTTCCCTGTCAGTAGGACCGCTCAGTCTTTATTTTCCTACCTGCAGAATTGCTCAGATTCACACTTCAGATGGTGATATGCTGTCTAGCTGACTCATAATCCATGCACATTGTGCTTTAGCTTTCTGCTCCTATCTGACAGTAACAGCAAAAACCGAATTGATGTTATATGTTCTAACAGCCATCTGAGCATTGTACTAACAGCCATGGTGTAAGCAAAGCTAATTAAATCAGCTTTGGTAAACGCTTTCTCAGTCAATTTGACAGCCTAGTCATGCATAGTCTAGCTGGTGAAATTGATTAAACTGCTTTACTACAGCATTAGGGGCTTAAATATCACAACTAAGTTAGTACGACGCAGCGTGTGGCAAGAAGCCTCACGCAGATGAGCAAATTGACCAACTGCTCACCTAAGAGCTCTTCATTCACAGTCTGAATGTAGTTGTTCAGATGGTTAGACTTAATGTTCATCTTTTGTACTCAGTTTGGCAATAAATGGATTTACTCCCCCTCCCCTAAAATCTGTATTTATAATTCTTAATGTCATAGCATCTAACTGCCAAATGCACACTTGATGTATTTTTTTTGCCACAACCAGATAAGCTTAAAAGAGACTTCTTTCCTTTGATGCGTGCAGTAAACTTGCTGCTGCTGAGCATTCGCAGCTTTTCATCTGCAGGTTTGGTGGCATCTATGATGTATATACGTTTTGGGCAGAGCATAGGAGAAGAAGGGACACAGGAAAGGGAAAAGCTTAGAAACTGTTCTGAAGTAAGGCTTAGTGGCATTATTTGAACCTAAATTTACAGCAATCTGATGTAATTTTAAAGGTATTTTAACAACCTTGGTTAAACTGCTGTAACTTCAAAAATAGTATAAGTGATTTAAATCTCTCCACCTCAGCTTGAATAAACCGGATGCATTTAAGCTGAGATATGCTTTCAAAATGGAAAGCAATTAGTTTAAGAGGTAGGAAGTTAATGCACCTCAGTTTTTGATTCCTCTGCTGATCTAGTTCAGTACTGGTTTGTGCTGCTGTTGAAAAGAGTAGTCTTGGGTTTTCCCATCATGTCTTCCCAGTTTAACTCTCCTATTTCTGCCTCTTGCTTTTGTGCCAGCATTAGCTTTTTTGGTAGACAGAAGTGACCTGGATTAAGGGACAATTAGGTGAATAAAACCTAGTTGCATGGTCTGAGACAGGGTGTTGTGGTTAAGGGTTCGTACTGTGTGTGGAGTCTCACAAGGACCTATCTTTATTAGTGATGGGAGCGGGCAATGTGGAGTGCTCTCATCATGTTGTAGGTGACACCACACGGGGGGGATCTCCTGTGATATGCTTGAGGGGTTCCTAGAAAGCAGGAGGAATGGTCTGTCAAGAGCCTGAAGGTATTTCAGCAGGGAAAAGTGCCAACTCCTGCACCTGGTAAGGAAGAGCCCCTGGCAGGGATAGAGGCTGAGGACAGAGGGGGAAAGGCCCTGGGGGTGCTGGCAGACAGCAGCTCCTTGGCAATGAAGTTGGCCAACAGCATCCTGAACTGGATTACCAGGCACACAGCCAGGATCCAGGCAAGTGATGATCCTCCCTGATTATTCAGCACTTGTTACATCACATCTAGATACTGCATCCAGTTTTAGGTCCCCAATACAGGAAAGTTGCTGATAAATTGGAGCAAGTTCAGCAGAAGCCACCATCATGGGTGAAGATGGAGAGGCTGTGGTGTGTGGGATGGAGCCTGCGATGCTTGGAGAAGCAGCAAGCTCCCAGTGCCTATGGGGAAGTTACAGAGAAGATGGAGTTGGACTCTGCAGTGACTAAATTGAAACAGGAGTGATTCAGTTGAGATACCAGGAAAAGACTTTTCACCATGTTGGGGTTGCTGGAGAGGTTACGTGGCCTGTGTCTGTGGAGGTTTTCAAGACCCAGCTGAATCAAATGTTGAATAACCTGGGCTGACCTTGCAGGTGAGCCAGCTGTGGGGAGGAGTTAGTAGGAGAGACCTTTTGAGGTCCCTTCTCTCTCAGTTACTCCGTTTCCATGCCTCTGAGATCCAGCCGACCTTTAGGTGGAAATAACATCAGCCGGTTGGTGGCAAGAGAGGGAGAGCTTTATTCTTCATCTTAAAGCTGAAGATTTACTGCTCCTCCCTGAAGATAGGCTTCAGTATTTAAACTAATTTCTCTTACTTTCTGTTGCAGTAGACAAGGGGAGCAGATGGTGGGTAATTTTGACTTAGTTAAGGAAGAGTAATATGTTAGAGGAATTTAACTTGTTTGCTAGCTGATGGTTAAGTATAGAGTGGCTTGAGTCACATTTAAACCTTTAAGCATCTTTCAGGATTTGGTGGTTGTGTTTTTTTAAGGTTATTTTTGAACCATTTTCTATTAAATGGGAGCATTCTGTTTCTAGAGGCTTGCCCTCAGTTTATTTTTATTGCAGTTGGAAAAACAAGCAGTACTTCCTAGTGGTGAGCTTGAGTCATCACCTTACTTAACTAGAAACAAAGCCACTGTGTCAAAAGTTGAGGTGACAAGGACCATTGTCTCCTTCTCGTGCTCACTAATACCACCATTTTCTCACAAAGAATCCACAAATTAAGTGTGTGTGTGGGAGTTCCTCGTGTTTTTACAAGTAGTGATGCATATGTAAAATGAGTGAGGATTCCAGCTTCTTCCCAGTATCCATTGCTCGCTTGAGTCAGTTCAGTCTTACTTACATAAGGGGGAAAAGGGAAAATGTCAGTCTGCAGCACTGCTGCTGAAAGTATCGCCAAGATCACCCTGCTTTTCAGGATCAGAGTAAATATTTGCCATTGCTGATTGAAAAGCCCATGTGTAAGCAATAAAGCTTTAAAAGTGCCCTGGGAGATGTGTGCGTTTGTGCTGTGGGATGTTTTCCTTTACATAATGAAATATACCTTGTAAGTATATATAATGTAAATAAATATATAGTCATACGTAAAGGTTTCTGAAGCGGAACAGTTTTAAGTTGAACTCTGTTTTTGCTCCTCCTTTGGAGCAGTGGGGCCTGTGTCTGGCATCTCTGTCTTTCTCCATTAAAATATCTGCTCGCTCTGAGCTGTTGCTTTGTTTCTCATCCAGAGTGCTGACAACGTGCTTAGCTTCGCGCTGCATCACATGTGATGCAAATCTGAGTCAAAAAGGTGAAGAGACCTCCAAAAGTACTTTAAGTTCATCACCACTTTTCTTCTAACAGGCATTCAGGCCTGATCTGTGCAAAAACCTGGTTCAAAAGCAGCTCTCCAAAGGTTTGTTCAGGTGCAGAATTCTTTGTATTGCCATCGAGCAAATTGGTTTTGTATTTGTACTTGCTGTCAGGCAGATTTAGTGTTCTCATTTCTTTATGGTATGCGCTGTTTCCTTCCCTGCTACGGGTTTGTGTTACTGCTGGGGCAAACTATACTCGTTTTACTAAGTGCTAATCCTCCTGTTAGCATTGGTTTTATATTATAGTGCTGAAGAAGAAACTTGTAACTTAACCTGGTGATATGGTGTTAAGAGCGGAACTGTTCTGTGTCTGGCCATGGTTGGTTCTGCTTACTCCTGAGCCAGTCAGATCATGAGTAAAATCTGTGTGGTATACCTGAAAGTACAACAGGAAAAGTTTCACTGTTTCATGTTTAAGTTTGGAGTGCTTTGAGAGATCTGTGTCGGAGACGTTTAATTTCAGCTTCAGGCTCTTGGACTGTTGGATCCGTGGCTTATGTGAGATGAGTACAATAAATATGGTTAAAGTCTTGGGGGCTTTAAATTCTTTGAGGGAGCTTTTAAGGTACTTGAGCACAGGTGTCTAAAGCCATTTGAAACTCTTCGATACCATCTCTGGCTCCCTGCAGCCACTTTAAAATGACATATATTCTCCTGTGTTTTGTGCCATTTGTGCAGTCATATGTTTTGGCTATGTCAGTCTGAAGTGTTCCCAGACACCTGTGTTTGGATGCCTAAATTGCTTTCTAGCAGACAGCTTTTTGTCAGCTTTTTCAGATGGTTATAGCAGAAGAATACCTTGCTTTGATAGCTTTCAGGAAGGAGAGATGGAATAAATAGCAAGCTGAGAACTTTGGACCTGTAGAATAATACAAGGAGCACATCAATTTAAAAAACTCCGGAAACAATAGAGCAGCCACTGGCTTGGCTTGGTATTTTAACACACACACACACACACACACACACATATAAAAGCAAAGCAATGCAAGGAATTCATTCCTCACTTCCCATCATCACAGGCAGGTATTCTGCCATCCCCAGGGAAGCAGGGATCCATCGTGAGTAACTTACCTGGCAGGACAAACTCTGAGCATCCCGCCTTCCTGCTTCCCCCAGCTTTATATGCTGAGCATGACCCCATAGAGTGTGGAACACCCCTTAGGTAAGTTGGGGTCACTGTCCTGTGTCCCCTCCCAACTCCTTGTGCAGGTGTGAGGAGCAGAAAAGGCCTTGACCCTGTGTAAGCGTCTCAGCAATAGCTAAAACATCCCTGAGTTACCACTGCTGTTTCCAGCACAAATCCAAAACACAGCCCCATACCAGCTACCATGAAACCACCATGAACATCAAGCTTTTTACATTAATTTCTGGTTTTTTTCTTTAATTCCTTTATTAAAAAACTTTGCAGAGATTTATCTTCTTTAAGGTTTATTTACTGTTAGTACTCTGGATGCCAGGATAACTTTGAACTGAGCTGTGGCCTGACTTGAACCTATACGTGCGAGGCTGTGGGGTGTCAGATGAGATTTGAGGGAGTCTTGTTTTCATTTTGGTTTTTCTTATTTTATCTCCCCACAGAACATGCCAAAATAGGGAAGGTGACTGGGGGAGACTGCAGCAAGATAGGCTTAAGGTGGTTGGGATTGGATTTGAAGAATTGGTTATAACAGAATATATCATTTTATCACTTTTGGGGAAAGAACTGTTTGAAGTGGAATGAGCCCTACACAGGCATGATTTAAAAGAAAGCAAGCAATAAAGTAGTGCGTTTGGAAAGAGCTGTGGCTGCCACGAGGATGCAGGCAGGTTTCATTTGAGATAGTGTCTGTAAGTTGTTTGTAGAAATGGCTACTGTTTGAAAAGCAGGTGGAGGTGATCCTTTGTACGTGGTTACGTGCGATGCTCCCTAGTGCTGAGGTTTGGTTGTTTGATTTCAGAGGCATGTTTTATAAAGTACACTTGGTTTTGCAGCTGAGGGATAATTTACCAGGTAGAAAATTGTGGAATCTTAGAGAAGGTATTAAAGTGCCTGGTTTTGCATCTAGTATGCACAGAGGCTTTTTGTCCTTTCTGGGGAGCAAGAGGAAATAGAGATTGAAGTTTCATATGTCCCAAGACCCAAGTAGGAAAGAAGATTTCAGCCATAAAGATCCCTGAGCCGTTTTGGAGAGCCTGTCATCGTATGAAATGTTGGCAACCATTATGAACTTTGCTCTTAAACTCGGTGTGTGACATTTTCTTGTATCTGCTTTTACTTCGTCCTTTATGTTCCCAGTTTACTGTTGTTTTGAATCTCTAAAAGGGAATAATATTCCTTGATTTTATTATGAGTGAGATAATACTTGGGAATTTCAGGTTAGAACCGTAACAGAAAATTTTCAATTGACAATACCCTTCATCATTTATGATTTGCTGCTGTAGATGCCATTTTCTAGATTAAAAAGTGCTGTCTTGCTTAAAATAGAAATAATTGTAGGTCTTATTTAAATACGGAAATACGCTATTTGTTGTCAGTGTCTAATAAGATTAACGTATGGAAGGCAGTCTTTGTCTTAGATTGTAACTTGGCAGTCTTGGACTGCAGTTGTGTTTGGCAATTTCTGTTCATAGAAAGTATGCTTTCCTCCAGGACTTCTGTAAGAGTTTTAGTAATACCAATATCAGCAAGAGCAAGTCTAAACCAGGACTGTTAAGCGAGCAGGAGGCACCCCCAGAGAAAGAAACAAGGTGAAAGAAGGTGGAAAAAGAATGACTAATATTGTTAGGATTGTTCTTCCTGCTGTGTGAAAGACATCAATGCGTAGTGCAGTAGGAGAGGAGCATAGTATTTTTAAGAGTTTTAAGTAGAAGGTATGGAATTCAAAATACTTAATATTCTGCCAAGTTACATAAAGTGTAGCCTTGCTAAACTCATCTTTTCTTTGCAGTAGTAGGGGAGGTTGCTAAGGGGTGGGGGATGTCAAGTGAGATGGCTGCAGGGGTGTTATGCATGGAGTTAATTTCGACCTACGCTCTACTTCTCTGCAGAAGAAGTTGAAGAAGAGTCTGAAACTACAGTTGAGGTCGATTTGACTGATAAACAGAAACATCAGCTGAAGCACAGAGAGCTCTTCCTTTCTCGCCAATATGAGTCCCTTCCTGCAACGCACATCAGGTAAGATGCAGTCAATCTTATTGACTCTCTTGTGTTCTGTAGAGGTGGGTTGCCTGCCAGTAGCTCATTTCAGCCTCTGTCTTGCAAAAGAACGTGGTTGATCACAGCGGAGTTGTGCCAGGTTGGCCCACGGGCTGCTTTGGAAGTACCTTTGTTTTTCCTTCTGTTGCTTCACGTCTGAGCCTTGGAGGCGACAAGAATCTCAGAGCTCTGGCTTGCCAATTAGAGCATCAGTTGGTAATGTGGTATAAAAGGTCAGCCTGCTCTACTTTGGAAGAGTTGTTTAATTACTCTTCTTCTGGCCAGAGGTTCTTTGATTGTCTGCGCAAGGAGACCACAGATGGCTTTAGAAGGGAGGCAGAGACTCAGTGGTCAGTGCTGCAATTGAGGGCTGCATGCATTTTAACATTAAATTATCCCAACTTCAGTGCATGTGAAAAAGTTGTGATTGAGTTTGGCTAAATGTTGCAAAAGCATTTCAAGTATTGTTTTAAGTTGCTCTAATGCTAACGTAGAAAGGGGCTTGCTAAAACTCAGAAAGGGTTTATTAATTTTCTTTCTGTAAATGATGCAAGCAGTTATGTTATCCTCTATTTAACAGTCAAGGAAATTCTTATTGTGTTGGGGTGGGAGGTGATGATGGAAAAGCAAGAGCAGAGTGACAGAGAGGAGTGTAGCAAGTGTAAAAAGGGGCTCTTACATTGCATTCCAAAGCATTTTCTCATTACATCCAGCTCCCCTCAGCCATTCCAGACCATAAATGACTAGAAGCTGGCAAAAAAAGCGTATATGCTCCAATAGGAAAACCACTTTGTATGTGCATATATATTTCCCCTCTTGTTGGCAAATGTGTGGCTTTTCTTTCTCACTGCCAACAGAAAACTGGAAGTTGGAAGTTGTTATATTAGTTTCCTGTGCTTGATTCAGCTAGTTTTTCTCTGACTTTGAGAAAGTCATTTAACTGTCAAATCGCTGCTTCTCGAGCTGTAGCTGGAGATAATAATCCTGCAGAGTTCCTTTTCCTTCCTTTGACATTTAGATATCGAAAGAAGGTATTCTCTTCTCAGAGAGAAGATTACATAGAAAAAGTATTGTAAATGTCTCCTCACCTCACAGCTCTGGGAGCAAACACAATAGTGGTTCTCGAGTACATACTTCACAAAGACACCAGAAAACCACGTGAATCCATAGTACACGCAGCACTGCACAGCACGCAGATGCAGAGTGATGACTTGCGTCTCCTTTTCAGAGCAGATGAATGGTGCAAGGCTGTGCTGTCGTGTGTTAGCAGGACCTTTACCAGATGAGCTCTGGACCACACACCAACTATTCCTTATTTTGCTTATTTAACTTACCAGCGCTCAGATGCCGTGATTCTTACTAGGCTTCATAACATCTATTAATTAGCTTGTCCTGTAAAAGAGGATGGAAATGTTGTGAAGGTGGTGTACTTCAGCTTTCTCCCATCAGTACTCCAGAAGAGCCAAGCATGGAGTTTCCATGGCCTCTCTGGGTGTCTGTTTCAGTGTTTGACCACCATTGTGAAAGTTTTTTCTCTCCGTCATCTAATTGGGATTTCCCTTGTTGAAACTTAACTGTCTTCTACCTCTTGTCCAGTCGCTGTGCTTCTCTGCAAAGGAGCCTGGACCTGTATTATGTATCTTTTCATTAGGTAATTGAAGATAGCAGTAGGATTTCTCCCTTTAGTTGTCATCCCTGAAGAGTGAACAAATCCAATTTAGTATCACCTGCAGACTTGCTGAAAGTGTGTTCAGTGAACTTGTTGAGATTGTTAATAAAGATCTTAAGGCGTTGGCCCCAGTATTGTCACTTGGGAGATGCACCTATAACCAGCTGTCAGCTGGCCTTTGTACCGCTCGCTACATCCTTTTCAGCCTAGTTTTTCCCACCTTATGGTCTGCTTACCTAGTCCATATGTTACCAGTCTGGTTGAAGGACATTGAAACACGCTGCAGGCTTTACTGAAGTCAGGGTAGATGACATTCACTGCTGTCACTCATCTACTAAGTCTGTCATCTCTGTATAAAAAGCTGGAAGATACTCAAGCAATAGAAGTCTCAGTAGCTCCATTCTGTGAGTCTTTGCTCTTACCACGTGCAGTTTTAGCCCCTGCATGGGAACAATTGTATTTACAGGAGAAACTAAATGGTACAGTGGTATAAACTGGACAGAGGAGGTTAGTTCTCTCAAGAGTAAGAATACAAAACCTCAGTCCCTTTGGAAGGATGAGAAGAAAGCTAAAAGTGTTCTTATGAGAATGGAGGAGGCTGAACTCTCTGTAGTTGCTTTTGGCTGCTACAGGTCTTGAACTTTTAACAACTTCAGCCAAGGAAAGAAACTGAGTGGGGTTGCCTTTCCGCTTGTAATTCAAGGGAATGCAATTTACCTGCTGTGGTATGTTTGGTTTTTTAATAACGTGCTTTCACTGCTTTTGTTTCATCTTTCTGCCTAACTTCAGTCTTTTTGCTTTCTTTTTAAACTGAAAGGCAGAGAAAGCTACAGCCCTCCCTGAAAACCCCTCTGACCGAGAATACTTTTATTCTAATTCACAGTTACAAATACAGTCGTGTCTCATTTCTACACCTGCTACCACTACTTTATAATTGAGGTGCCTTGCAGTTGTTTTAGCAGGTTAGGTTTCTTTGATGTATAAACCTAATTCTGAAGCTCTTTGGTCTATAATGTTGAGTTTTGAATGATTCTGATGTAATTTGATAGCTTCTGAATTACAGAAATAACAGTTTAATTCCTTATTCTCATACTTTTTATTTTGCTGTGTATTATATGAAAGTCTCTTGAGATATAAGGGCTTTTTTGTTATAACTGTAGGGGTTTTTTAGACTTCATCTTATTTCCCCTTTATATTAGGTGTAGGCAGTGTAGTGGTAGTTAAACAGGGCAGTGCTGCCTTGTGTACGCAGTGTTCCTGCAGTGAAACACGTTTAAGAAGGCGTAACTGCCTAGCTCCCAGCAGCGCCATTCTGAAGTAGTGGCATGTGAAGCTCTACAAGCTGATGTACTAGTTTAGGTCTCAGAGACAAGGCTTTGTTACCTTAGTGCCTGCTTCTCAGGTTACAAGTGAAACTGTTCCCTGCCTCTCTGCTCAAATGTGTAAGGTTGGTAGCCCTCCTCCAGTGAATTATTCTTCCTTCCTAATCCCTACATGTTACAGATGCAGCTTGCCAGGCACTGTAATCCCCAGATGTTCTTGAAACAGTTAAGCTGCCAGCCAGGCTCACTGAACACTCCTTCATTACTGTCACACTCTGAATGCACCCAGAATTCCTGCGGATGGCTCCTGTAGGCAATTCCAGCCTGGAGAGATGCACTGGGTTATCTGACTTGGGCTTTATATCTCTTTTTCATTCGTAAGGTATCAAGAGTCAAGAGGTGATAAACGTGTTTAGAGTGCTGGAAAAGCTTGCATTAACTTCTGAGATCATTTGTGATTGCTTTTAAATGTAATACTTCATAGGCATTGAGTAGAAGAATTAATCCTTCAGGGTTTATCTTGCCGTTTCATTGTCTTTGCTTAGTTCTTGTTTGCTAATAACTGTGTTTCAGTCTTGGGGTTGTGGGGTTTTTTTGTGGTGGTGTTATTTTAAGTGTTTGGGAAGCAGATATAAACCAAGCTTTCTCAGATGTCATGGTAAAATCAGGAGTGCGTGTTTTGGGCTGCCCTATACTACAAAAAGAACTCATGCGAAGTACAAAGAGGCTTGTTTACAGATGATTTGCCTGAAATCAAGACAGCTTGAGAATGGAGACAAGTTTCAAAGAGTGGTGGCTATTTGTGAAGGGGAAAGAGTATTTCAAGCACTGTTTTACTTGTTTGCTGTCATGTTGGTGATTTAGTTGGTTGATGCAGTTGTGTGGGGTTGGATTGGTATACTTTATGCTGTGCTTTCTTCTTCATGTTCTCAGGAGTCACTAATATTGCTACTTCAGGCAGCTAAAGTGCATAGAAATACTTGTTTTTTGTCAGTGTGGGATTCCTTCATTCGAAACACACCAAAAGGTCTGAAGCTCAGAACAGTCAGGGCAGGTCATCTCATAAAAGAAGTGTGACTTTTTAAGGCATGGCGCCTTAGCATCTGGTGGTATTGCCTCAGGGTTTCTAGTTTTGGCATTCTTGGCAAACCAGAAGTTTCTGGGATATGAGTGGGGGGGTGTGTGCATTATATACCTCGCGTGTGCATGTATATATGTCATAGAATGGTTTGGGTTGGAAAGGACCTTTATGTAAGTCACAAACCCTGTGCCATGGAACACCTTCCACTAGACCATGTCGCCCAAGGCCTGTCCAGCCTGGCCTGTCTGAGGTACAACTTTTAGCTACTTTCTAGAAGCTTAAGTTGAGCCTTAAAAGCCTGATTTATTGTTAGGGTATAAATCAGACTAGATAAGGAATGAATCTGCTTTGCATAGGCATGTGCTTACCTGCTCATTTGGATTGTTGAGAAAGGTATTCTTCTTTTCTGAGTTGCATTGATTTAGAGCAAAGGGACTCTGCCAATAGCATTTGTCTAATTCTTACATGATTTAAGATGAAAATGCACTTTAGGCCGGAATCCTTTTCTCAGATATGGTCAATAGCCAGTACTAGTAACAGTATAAGAAAAAGTGTATTTATCAGTGGAAACTTGTCATTCAGATACCTGAAAATCAGTACAGAGTTCCCTGTAGTGATATCATTACGAAGCAGGAGTCTTTCATATGGTGCAAAACTTAACCAGTTCCATTGCATGGAGTGATGTGCATTGCTTATGAGCCGGGTGACTCGATGATCTTACAGGTCTTCTGTAACCTAAATGATTGTAAGATGCCATGAAAAATCATTGCTGACCAGACTGCTGTGGTTTTGTTCAGTACGTGCCTCACGGCTGCTGTGGTACAGGTTAGCAACCTTTTACTTTTTAGCACAAATTATTCCCTAGAGTAAAAATTCGGATGACTTGAGGTTCCTATAGTAGTTTATAGAGAGTATGTATGTGGTTATGCTTAATTTGAGTATCCAAACATGTAGTTTTACTGTGCCCAGACCTACAAAACATTCACCTTTTTCTGTGGCACTCGGTGCATTGTTCTTTCTACTCTGTTTTCTTGCAGACCCTTCTCAGCTACAGAATACGAGATTCAGTCAGTAACGTAGGCTGGAACAGTACGAGTGTAAATGCAGTTTTCAGTGGTAATGTGTTAAAGCGTGTTTCAAATGTGCGTATGTTCACAGATCCCTACATTTACCTCTAAACATTTCTCCAACTATCAGGGTAGGATCTTCTGGTAGAGTTGTTGAATGTTTTGGCTCCTCTGCTAACAGCATAGCAGTTTAACCGTAGCAGCTCTGTACATTGTTACTGAATGGCAAAGTCTCCTTTAATTTTGCCTTTTGTAAATTTGTCTCACATTGGGAATGTTTTGTCCTGTTTAGATTATGACTCGAAATCAGTGGGGAGAACTGCATGGAAGTTGGAGCCTTAAGAGTATACAATTTACTTGAAAATCCATGTCAGTTGTGCATGACTGCTCCAAGAGACTGCATTTAATTCGTACTCATTTGGAGCTCTCAAAATCAGCATTCCAGCTTTAATTAAGATTAAAACTCTGATTTTTTTTTTTGTTTAAAAGCCACATGCAGCTTAAACAGCCTGGACCATCCATGTGATCTGTGCATATGTGTAGATGCCAGGCAATGACTTGTTCATTTAGGTGTACATAAATCAATTTACCATGCATTCTGTTTCTAATTCTATTTGATCAAGACTGTGTTAATCAGTAATATCAAGTTTATTGATCCCTCTTTTGGTCACAAATGCACAGTTTTACGCTGTTCAGGAGATTGGTATCATTTTGTTGGAGGCACAGATTGCAGTAGTATTCACCTATCAAATGTTGGTTGTTTTTTTCCCCTTCATGTTTGAGGCATCTCCTTAAATGAGCAGAGCCAAGCTCAAGCCAGTTAAGTGCAAATCAATACCATGCGCTTCTTTCTTCTGACATTTCTAGATACCAACTGAGTATTTTGCAAGTTAAACTCTCGTTAGGGGTCTGTTGCAGATTTATGTTGATGCTTTGCTTTTCTTTGTTTTAGTGTTGTGCAATAGCTTGCTGTCCAGTTGTAAGCGCCATTGCAGTCTGGAAAACTTGAAATTGCTGTAAAGACTTTGGTACTTGTCTGTCAGCATCATTCACTTGAGCAAGGGAAGTTCAGGTTAGATCTAAGGCAGAAGCTCTTCCCTGTGAGGGTGCTGAGGCGCTGGCACAGGGTGCCCAGAGA
>WYDI02004020.1:5970-19905 GCA_009867235.2 Psittacus erithacus | reverse complement strand
GTGTTATACCTTAGTTAATAGACTGTTCTTATCTCAACCTGTGGGAGTTATATTCTTTCGATTCTCTTCCCCATCCCGGGAGCCGAGGGAGGAAGGGGGGGGGGCAGTGAGTGAGCTGTGTGGCAGGGCTTAAACCACAACAATATTTTATTATTATATATGTGAGATATACATATATATCTTACATATATAGATGAGGAACCAGAGTCAGCAGGATAATGAACTACTTTCTATGTGTCTTTGGCAATTTCAGGGACACACTACAGAAAAATATTTTCGATGCATAATTCCTTCAAACATTGTACCATCTCGCCTAGAGTTCTATTTCCAGATTACTTTTTGGTATTTACAAAACTTCAAGTAGTATCACCGTCTATTTGCAAATAATAGTTACATTTTTAGCCCATTCTTTTGCAACAGAGAGAGCTGTTTACATGAATATATATACTCACATGCATAGCTATTTCCTGTTAGTGGTCTCTAAACTACTGTAGGTCAACTGATACTATAAAAAAGGGGATTCTTTTTTTCTCAACTTTCACAGACGTAAAAGGCTTTTTCAGAAGTAGTCTCAGTGGAAAACAGATTCTGGAAGTCTTTAAAACCTTCTTTCTAAAAGGGCAGGAGGAACAATTGGTAGGAGAGTGATCCCAAGTATTCAGCTTTCTCTTTTGTTTCCCAGATCATTTGCTCAATAAATAAAGTCAGGAGTTCTTCAGGTTTTGGAACGTGTTTTTTCCTCTTTGTTTTTAAGAAAGAGCTTGGCTATATGACAGGGGTAAAACACATGCACACAGATGTGAACAGATATCTCTCTCCTTAGCTTTCCTTCCCAAATAATTGAAACCAAGATCAACAGAGTTGAACTGCAGAACATGATGTTTCTTTGATTTCTAACTTACATATTGAATGGCCTTCAAGACTTTTATAAGTTTCTCAACAAAGTAAGCAAGCAAGAAGGACTTAGTTCTTCGCTGCATTATTCCATGGTAGAATGGCTCTTTGATCTTCAGCCAGAGATTGGAGCTGGATATGATTACTCAGTGTTTCTCACTGAGATAGAGCTAAGGGAATTGGATAAAATTATCAGCACCAGCCCAGGACAAACAAATGGTATTTTTCATGTGATGCTTAACTAAACTGTAGAAATTATTAACACAGAATATTGTGAAGGACAACATTTTATAAGGATTCAAAAGTGATTAGATATGCCACTAGAAGCTGTTTTACACAATGTCCTGAGTATACTGCAGACACTATCTTGCCCTTGATAATCTTCCTCTGCCAAATATCTATTATTGACCATTTTGGAGTCAGGAGCCAGGGCTAGCAGCATTTTTTCATGCAACATGGTCATTCCCATATGTTCCATGCTCACAAACCGGTATGCAGAGTAAGATTTTCCAGTTTCTGACACACGTGATCTCTTGATGATCATGCCAAACAGAATTGTTTGGTGCATTTTATCAAGCATTTGAGTAATCCTAGCATTCTCAGGGGCAAAAAGCACTATCAGCTCTTTCAGTCAAATTATTAAGATATTTATTCTACTAAAGTTTCAGAGATAGTTATTTTTCATATGGAGCATTCTGCCTTTTGCCTTTTGAAAAGCCAGCTATTCTCTCAGTTTCAATGACCCCTTTAAGCATAACGAGAATATTATAGGACTTTGAAGGCTTAAAAACTCTGCTTGTTGCTATGCTGTAATAAATGATCATTTCAGTACAATGAAACAGAATTCTTTTACATCATTAAATTTTCACATTCTTTCAAATATGTAATTTAATACAAATGTTTTTCACATATGTAGTCTTTCTATTTGTCTCAAAGAAACTTAAGACTTCAGAAGCATGCTGCGCAGGTAGCCTGTAGTAGACACCCACTATAATGTCAACCCTACATGTCTTCTCTTTAGTCCTTCCCCATAAGCTCCAGGCTGGCTCATCATCCATGTCTAGGCAGAGTTCTGTGCATTCCAGCTCTTCTCTCCTATAAAGAGCTACTCCACCTTGTCTTCCCAGCCTGTCTTTCCTGAAAAGCCTGTATCTCTCCATTGCAACACTCCAGTCAAGGGTGCCAAGCCACTATGTCTTTGTGATTCCAAAACTATCATAGCCCTGCAGCTGCATGCAGATCTCTAATTCATGTTCATGCTTCATGTGTGAGCATTAGTACGAGCATATCACTAATGGCAACATTCATTGTACCATCTTCTCCAACTTACAACTCCAACTCACCTTCACAGTAAACAGATAAGACTCATGCTTGATTTTTACTGGTGTTGCCAAAGCAGCATTTTTTTCCTAGAAGTGCTTTACATTTTTATTGTATTTTATCTTCAAGTGTAAACCTCTTTGGTTCAAAACTCATGTTAACCGGTTTTTACATTCCTTCCCCGTGCAAAGGTGTTTAAGCGTAAGCAGCATAAAGCAAAGAAGAACCAATTCTAGCGCCAAGACAACTCGAAAAGGTAAGATGTGACAAAGAACTTGGATGTTTTAAAAAGGTTTGGCACTATCTAAAAAATCATCAAATTTTGCTTTTACAGAGGCAAAATAAAGGGATTGTCTCTATCTTCTATCGCTGAAAACTGTCAGTCACATGTCAAATGAAAACAAGCAAAGACTTCTTAGGCCTCTAATATTATAACAATATAAAGCAGAGAAGATAATCATATACATACCAAATGCTACTTTTAGTAATTTTGCTTCTTAATGCATTTCAGCTGACTCCATGTTGCTTGTAGATTAATCTGAATTACTGGTATAAAAAGACACAAATAAACAATAGTTTTATTCATTGTTCTTTTCATTCATGTGTGGTCCTTTTAAAAGACTGAACCTTCTGGGAAGGATGTTGAAGCATTTTCCTTCTTCATAACAGGACACTATCCTTGAAAGTTTTGTCCCAAAATCTCAACATCAGGTTGCCTTACCGTCCTTGTTGTTCTGGATACTATGTGACATGGCCTTACATGGAAATCTTCTCATTTGGAGAGAAGGCGGCATCTGTTTCCCTGAGTTTGGGTTTAGGTACTGTGATATTGTGTTGCTCATTAATTAGTTGTCAGACAGCTTGCTATTGTTTTCTCTGTGTAGGCATGAAGGTAGTGTTCGTAAAGGAATACAGTTTGTTCCAAACTTAGCTATCCGTCTTAGCAACCAAAGCCTGTAATCACACTTCTCATTTTGAGGTCTCATTGTGTGATTTTTCAGGAATTAGAGCTGCACCTTCAGACCTCTCTGTGATCTGGTTTAAGCTGTCTGTGGGATTACACATCTCTGATGAAATCATGACTGCTGACAACAGGTACATTCAAATGGAAAAGAAATATCATCTGTCTCAGGAATTAATCCCGTATGTATTCAAAAGACAGCTTTCTTTGAGCCTATCAGTCATCAAGTCACGTAGGAGAGAATTCTGACATAACTATGTAAACATGATGACTTGTTCTGCACTGAAAAGATTTATGCCTAATATTCAATATATAATGAAATAAATCTATATATAAACAATAAAAAAAATAGTTGTTTGGACTTGTTTGGACTGATTTAGACACTTTTAACCAGAATCTGTCCCAGAAAGGAAAGTGAGCTGCATATTATGTAGTTTTATAACAACACTTAGATATAACATTTATCTATGCCTTTTGGAAGCACCTGGAAAAGCAGAGGAATTGTGAGAAAGTCAGAAACAAACCATATGTGGCTTTTTTCTCAGGTTAGACTCCATTGATGCTAAAGCAAAAAGCCGCATATGATAGCCAGTACACCTTCATTTAAAGCAGTTTGTATATTGCCCCCTTTCATAGATGCAAAGTTTCATGGGGAAGGAGGAGTGTGGTTCTTCAAGGAACTGAAAGAAAGAATGGAATCACCAAGAGCTCCTAGCGACTTCAGTTTCAAAAAAAAAATCAGTCATCTAAAAAGCCTTTCTTGCCGTATATTCTTTTTTATTGATACTTGTGTTTGCTTCATATTCTAGGACAACATTTTGTTTCCTACTGGCCTTCAGACTGTTCTGCAGAAGAAGACAGAAGGCCAAAATATCACCAGAATATTTCTGCTTCTAATGAAAAATTACAATTTTTTCTTGAGTATCAGACAAGTAATAAGAAAATGCACATCACCAATTCAGTTTATCATTTTTTTGGAAGAGCCTGACATTTCTATCTCAGAAACATAAAAAGTGCATGTGTGCATGACTGCAGTGATATTGCATCTAATAGAATCATAGGGAACAGAGTTGAAATATTGGTGGATTAAAATGAATATTTTCATTAACCTTAGGTTTATGTATTAGAGAAATAAAAACTTATGATAAATTTCATAAAAGTTAAGTCATTTATGGAAACATTTTGCCATTTAAATAGCTGGATTACAGTTATTTGACATCTGCAATGGCCATATCTAGAGGAATAAAACCATGCTGGCCCGGTATATCATACCATCTAGAAAGAAGAAGAGGATACATGAAGATGACACCTACTTGAATTTATTTTGAGTGAGGGCTTCTGGATTCCAGCAATGGAGACCTATATTTACCAGAAGTCTAAACTTGCCCAAGCATAATTTAAGGTATAGTGGTCCACAGCTTGTGCCAAAAAATAGTTCTGTACAATATGTATACTTCTTGTAGATAAAATCAACTCTTCCATTGACCTGTTTCCTTTAACCACTGTGATGAACAGATACATACTTATGAACCAAACGTATAGCAGAGTGACTGATGTGTGGATGATTGAGTCACAATACCATACTAAACTAATGAAGTTGGTGCTCATAATTGATTCTAGACCTTGGCTGCACATTTGGCAAAACAGTAGCAAAAAACTTCCAACTGAGGCAGCAAGAGAAGCGACTGAGAATCTGAGGTAAACCAAAGCAGAGCATCATGACATAATATACTTCAAAGTACTAAGGTTTTTAAAATCAGCATAGTTGAATATTCTATTAACCTGACTTCTAGGGTGCAATGCCAATGCTTTCTTCTGAGAGAATAATTTCAAAATCATGTTTGCACACACATTTAATGCAAGTACCTTCACTTTCTTTTATCCTCTATTCTTACATATAGAGTCCAAAGTTCTTACAGGTGTACACAATTCTAGAAGGATATCAACAGTTCCAAGCATTTCTGGCTAGAATATTAGTAAAATTAGGAGAATAAATACATAGATCAACAACCCACACTTTTTTGTTTGGTTATGAGGCTTTGTTTGTTTTTGTAAAAAAAAAAAAAAGATGAAACAACTTTGGGTGTACTGTGAACCAATCACATTTTTTCATGCAGAGACAAGCTGAAAAATTTATGAAATGTTTATGTTTTCTGTACTAAAGCCTGAAATAAGTGCTGAATATGTTGGCTGTTATGTATTGAAATACTTTTAAATTATATAATATTTTCTATTTTATATGTATCACACAATAATAATAATAAATCTTGTGAATAATCCGTATGTTTATGAGTATGCATTCTGTGTAGGGCTTTGAGTAAAATAAATTCCTCTAAAATGCAGGTAAACTGTTTGCTAGACTTTCCTTTGAAAGGTCTTATAGAAAAACTACAGCTTTTGAGCATGCTGTTTGGATTGACTTTTCTGACTGCTTTCTTAGATGATTTTTAAATAAACGAAATCTCTCATGTCACCTTTAAAATGGTATAATTTTAATTTCATGAGATACTAAAGCAAAGAACTGCCAGTGGCTACATGAAAACTAAAAAAAAATACATAGGGAATTCCACATTAATTTCTTACATTTGCATTAAGTCACAGCCCTACTAGCTTTGCCATTAATGTTGTGTATTTTTGTGGGAAATTTGATCCCAAAATTTAGACCAGAAGAATGTGGTGTTCCTCTTCTACTGATATAGTATAAGGCATGTTCTTAAATTAAGAAAATAAATGCCGTTAATGAAATCAATGTTTTCAAGATATCAGTGTTCTAAAAATAAAATATACTTTATTGTAACCCAAAGCTTTATTATAATGCAACACTTGTCATGTGTTTTTACGTCTTCCTGATAAGAAAATATAATTAAAACCCCCTTCTTTCCGCATGTTAACTAGAAAAACTTTAGACAATATTTATTATAAAAGGATTTTCTTTTAAGAGGACATAATACAGAAAGTCTGTGTGCCAATGATGAAGTGGATTTTACACCATAAAAACTGGCATAAAGAGAGAGACAACATTGCAGGAATGATCTCATAGGAGATACTACAGCTCTACTCTGAATATTTTTAGGATCTAAAGCAGTGGTATCATATACTTAGAGGGAAAACTTTATTTCTGCAGTTTGATTTATTTCCACAAGTCCACTCAACCCATAGTAACATCCTCATTTCAAAAGAAAAATAGAATATTGGTGGAAAGGGAAATTCCCTTGCTTTCAAATACAAATATACCAGCTTTTGGCAAAACGTTTCTAAAGTGTTAACCCTTTTTTATCATATATAGATATATAAAGAGCAGGGTGTTTGATAGGAGGAAGGCTGGATTTTTTAGGAACCTCCATTAAAAGAGTGCATACAAATTGAATGTAATTTCAACTATTTGGTGGACTAAGATCCAAGTATCTGTCTAGAGAGAAGGTCTGTCAGAAAATGTAGTATAAATGGGGATTTTCCATATGGACACAGCACTCTGTCCCTAAAGAAGCATAGATAAACAGTTTACACTGCAAAGTTAGAAGAGGTGAAACCTTGGACAATTCCGACAAACTGAATTCACACAGCATTGGTGATGCTTTAAGTTTCTTAAGAAGTGTAAAATAGAAATATTTTGTGCTGACTTTATTACTTTGCATAGGTAATAGATTCCTTTAGAGCTCTACATCTTGGTTACTTCTGCTTGTTTTGTGTTTATCATTTATGTCCCTTCCAAAAATAATTTTGACCAGCACTCATCTGATTACAGTGTAAGTCACTTCCTCATTGCACATGGTATTTAGTTCAAAGAGTATGCTTATTTTTGTAGAAAAGACTATACATACATACATACAATGCTATATATTTTTATTAAATTCAGATTTATGTAAACATAATGCTTAATGGGCTTTCACATTAATTCTCTGTAAGTAGACCGTATAAAATAGCTATGTTTTGATTTTTTATGTTAAACTGCAAGTAAATAATCTTCAAAACTCTTTTGAATCCCAGTGATTTGAATTATTGGCACCAATGACTGCTCATCAGTGAAATGGTAGAATTTAGATGTTAAATTGTATACGAAAGCTAAAATCTAAAAAAAAAAAAAAAAAGAAAACAAAAAAACAACACCCAAAACTTTGATTATTTTTTCTTGCAAAATTTTATAATTTTCAATTTAAAAGAAAATAGATGTTGCCCATGGTGGCTTCACTCCTTGGCACTTGAAGCTATTTTAATCCTGTCTTTTCCCACATAGAAAACAAAAAATTACAAAGCGAAACAAAATATGATTGACTCTATACCTTTCTTTGAGATGCTGCCAATAATATTGCATTTGATAGCCTTCTCTGCTAGGGCAAGATAATGGTAATATTAATATATGAAAACAAATCTCAGTCAGTATATGCTCTTTGTGATAGTAGGAAATATAATAATAATAGTGTAATTTTTTGCCTTTATTACTGAAACAAATTAGCCTGAGTGAAAGATCTCTTAAGATTAGTCAGCGTGTTATTGCAAGGAACAGCAGTAAAAAGAACACGTATCAGCTTATAGTCTCTCAAGTTGTCTACACTGTTTAACCATCTAAGGTTAGACTTATGTTTTTGTGATACCTTTACTGTGGCATCCTCTGATTTATATTCATCAGACCTTTGTTAACATTTTCAGGAGTTTTCTTATTTAATTTGACTGTGAGTGGACATATTATTGAATAATGAACATGTTTCTCTTCTTGAACAGCCAGTTCTTGTTCACTTTAAGTTAACATTGCCCCAAGAGTAATAGTGCAAAAGTAATTATTATGTTATTAATTTAACAAAGTCTTAATTTTAAATGCAATCTCTTTCAATTTTAAGAATAAAGCTATAGACTTGAAAATAAATTTTAACATGAAAAAAATACTGCCATAAATCACAGCAAATATAAATGCCAGTGGCTTTATATGACCAACATTTTATTATTATTAACATTTCAAAATAAAGAATTTTACAACTCAGTACAGTGCTATAATGAAGTGTATACAGTTTGGTGTTTGGTACATCACCATACCTACAGGTTATGATAGATTGCAGATTAAGCACACTGGTTATTTGCAGTAGGGATGGGATCTATGGATGAATTTGGTCAGGGGTCCATGCTGTGACTGATGCATTAATCATGAAGCATCATGCTTATGCAAATGCATAGCATCCCAATTAGGCATACAGCATAGAACACTGGACATAATGCTATGAGCTATTTGGCCTCCGAAATATGATCCTTGGCCAAATTTTCAAAAGCAAAGTAGATCTGAGATGCCTTTTTACTTTTGAAAACAGGTGTACAATTGTTTTCTAGTGCTTATTTCATGCCTTCAACTTTTAAATAAAGCTTTATCCCAGCTGGCATAATTTTTTTGTAGTCACTGAAGAGTAGATGTGAATATTCTGAATCACTGACAAGAAAATATAATGTTCATTCAGAGCACAGACATCCTGAGAATATTGAGAATCCTTTAATATTTGAAGAATTTTTGCTGCATGTTTTGAGCATTCTGTCTTCTGAAAATATTGTGGTTGGTTTTGGCACTTTCTTTTTGTTACCACATGTGATTAATCAAAAAATTCTGGTTGACATTATGAAAATTCAATGTCTTAAATGCAAATATTCAGAATATTAAGCATTCCATTTTAGAATGCAATGTTTCTTCATATAGATTAATTCATACTTTTGTCCAGAAATTACCCTAACAAAATTACCAGTGTGTGTTTACTTCTTCACATTTATTAGTAGTACTGGGTAAAAAATAAACAATAATTACTTACCTTTTTAAAGCTGTTGTATAGAGAAAGAAATTAGCACTTACATTCAAAGTCACTACTGGCACAATAAAAAAGTAAACCAGCAAAGGATAAATTCCAGAATTTTGAAGTGTAAATAATAATTTCTACTCCATACTTTAACATAGATGTTCAAAGAGCTAAAAATACTAAAATTGATATTTTATTTTGCCAAGGTCAGTATTTGTTTATAAAAAACATTTGCTATAATTAGGAAAGGGAAATAAAATGAATTCTCAGTTGAAGTGACCACTTTTGCTCATATCTGAGCAGCAAGTTTTTCCAGAATGATGGCTGTAGGCAGGTCTAAACAGATAAAAGCTAAACCAACTAACAAACAAGGCCTATACTAATTTTTTTTTTAATTTAAAACATATGTAAATGTTTTTCAGGTTCTAAATGTTGCCTAAGCAACCATGTCAAGCATCCGGCTTTTCTGTTTGTTTCTTCATATGCCAAACACTTATCTTCTCTAGAAGATTCAAATTAATCAGGGCATCCCCAAGCACACAAGCTCCTTATATATGTGCTGTCACTTACAGACTGTATGCTTGATTTGGAGAAAAAACAACAAAGGAAAAATGTGGAAAAAGTATTTGAATCTCAGTGCACCATATTGCACTTCGAGTATTTGAGGAAACAGATGTATTTTTTCAGAACATTCTTTAAATAAGAGGAAAAATAGTGCTTGTGAGGTTGATCACGTAAATGAAATTGCAGATGAAGAAGGAATGTACACAGTGCCATCAGAGAATAAAACAGAGATGTAACTTTTAAAAGACCTTGTACGAGCATCCTCTCCATCCCTTCAGAAAATCTTAAAAAAAAAATTAATGAAAAGAATTCTTTTTATCTTTGCCTTTTTTGTGATTTTCAGTCAGTTTCATAAAAAGAGTATCTTTCGTAGACAAGTGGTTCTGCCTATGACAAACAATACTACTTCTTTTGGACAAAATCATTCATTATTGAGAACATGTGATACCATTCGGCGCCATTGGCTATATACACAGTGATCAGTAGTATCAAGACCTGAATCCATTTAATATTTATAGTGATTTATAAACATTCTGAAACCTTTCCTTTTCTTATTTACATGTACTTCAATTAATTATCTCCTGCTGTGACCATTACTGCAGCGACCAAAATCTGTTTCTTCACATCTTCCCATTTAAGCTTTTGGTGAAGAAAAATATTCACTTGTTTCCTCTAGGATCTGAAGGCAGTCAGTGAGTGCTTATGGCAGTCAGTAACTCAGGCATTTGGTGCAGGTCTGGATATTGTGAGGGAAGAACCTCTTGTACAACCAGAGGAAACAATTTATGAATTCATCTCTAGTTGCAGATGTGGGCTGCCTGGAGCAGGTTGTGCTTTCAACATCTGTGAAGAGTAACAAGGCAAAAAGGTGAATTCCACAAAGACAATCATCATCTGCAAATTAGCAGACTGCAATCTTAAATTTCCACTGTGCAGAGTAAATCATACTTTCATCTTGAATTTGCAGGATGAAGAAGGAATGTTGTGTTTTGAAATTCTCTTGAATTACTTTTAGCAGCTCTAGGGAAAGTATTAAATTTTAATTGAACAGAGTAATTTTAAAATAATGTAGTAAGAGAATAAGGAATAATTGCCATGTTAAAAAAAACCCTTATGCTTTCAGAACACAGAATAAAGAAACTCTCCGGCTTCACAGGCCTGACACTTAGTTAACTGATAAAGTTAAAATTAAGATCAAAATGCTCTAACCTAAATAATAAAATTAAAACAATTATTGAACATCTTGGTTTCCTTGGATAATATTTTGATCTTCACTATTTGAATCAATAAATACTCAGTATCTATGCTAAATGTGGCTGGTAGAATATTAAAGGATGAAACATTTTTTTTTGTTTGTGAAAGAACTAAATGGGCAACTAAAATAACATTAAAAATAACTTTGATGTGAAAATATTTTATCTCTTCTTTTAATAAAATATAAATGGAAAATGTGATAAAAATGTATTTTTGCTGCCCTAGAAACTCTGAAAAATATGTTAGTCTTTGCACAAGCATAATCATTACAGAATGTTATAAATTGGGGTTTGTGAACAAGGCAAGAATATTTGAAAAAAAGAATCTTTTGAATCAATCTGAAATGCTTTATTTTATTGTAAATGTGGAAAGCCTCTTTTCTTCTTTCTTATCTTAGAAAAATAGATTTCAAAACAGAAACACTTCCAAACTGAACAATAGCAGCAGTAGGACTTCTGCTAAAAGCTTTAGTGCTGTTGTTTGGGCTGATGAGATTTTATTTTTACCTTAAAGGGAATTTTGCAGGTTCCTTGATCTTTAGAACAGTTTCTTGAGATCCTTTCCCTGCATCTATGTTAGAATAATCTCCTTGGCTCCTTTGACTTGAAAGTGGACTACAGCATCTTTTATTAAGTTGACTTGAATCTTGTCTGACACGTGGACTTCGATCTTCACAAGAAATATATGCATCCATCAGTAGTGGTATCTAAGCTAAGCCTCTTGACAGCAAAGCAGCACTTAGCTGACTGGAGACAGCATAAAAGTTCTTGAAATTGAATGACATTTTGAAAATGTTTTGTGAGTGTCAAAATATGTTCTCTTCTGAAATGCATGGCTGACTTCACAAGTTCATCTCCATGTCCTTTAAAAATGTTTTTGTTGATTCTATTTTATTCATTTTCTTGAAGCCCACTTAAAAAAGCAGTACAACATTCAATGTCGATTATAGTCCCATTATCCCTTTCAAAGTGCTGTTTTCCCAAGTGCATTAGCCTCTTTGAATCTCTACTACATTTTAAAAAATGTTGTTGAAATGCCCATGTGTCAAGGAGGACTTCAGAAATGTCAGGCATATTTTTGACAGGTATCTTAGGTTTGTTTCTATATAATTCTGGAAAGGAGATGTGCAGTATATATGAACAATAAAATCATATGATTTCTGAGCTCACAGAGTTTCACTTTGCTGTGAGGAAAGGTAGTTTTCCAAAGTTTCTTTATGTAAATAGAGATAATTAATTTTATGCATAATCTAATTTAATTTTCTTCTTCATTCCCTGCAATCTGCATTAGCTAATCTTTGTATCTACAGTCCACAATTGATACACAGTTATTCTATCTATCTAAGCGTCCAGAGACCTCTTGCATTTTACAAAGCCCTTTCTGATTTCCCTGGCCTCCTTATAACTTTATCTATCCCCAGGATCCTTTTCCTGTAAAATTCATTTTCTCACTACTGACAAGAAGCCCTGAGCTTAATGTTTGCGTGAGTCCTTGTAGTCTTCCCTTCTGTACTTGTGCCATCAGTTTACTGATAAAGGAAGCATAGCTGTAGTAATTCTTAGGTATATACCTTACCTTCCTAAAGACTGTGAAAAAATCAGCCTCTGGGCAGTGAAATTTGGAAAACCTGTAAAAGAAAGAACAAACACCAGGAGCTGATCAAGGAACTACATAGAGATCTCTTCCTTGGCTTCAGAGAAGCGAGGTAGCCTTGTAAGCCAGAAATTTCATTAAAAAATTGCAGGAAAATATAATTCTCCATTTAATCAGTACAGATTTGAACCCCACTGCACCAGCTACTAAGAAGGAGAAAAATGACTGCTACTGCTGAACCCAGGACAGCATATCAAATTATAAGATTATAATTAACAGGATTTGGTTTGCTTAAGGTTTTGGGAGAATTTAAAGAAGAGATTACTTATTTCCATTGGGTTTGGGGGACACCTGATAGCTCAGAAAAGTTGTATGCCATCTTTTGTAGCTTATGTTTTTATCTTTTCCTGAATGCTCATGCATCTTCTTGAACTCTTTTCAGGTCACATGGCAAAGCATCTTGGCTTCTCTGAAAATGTATGCAAAGTATATATTTTTTCCTTAAATCTTACCATTTAATGTTATTGACACTATTTTTAATTATTCTTTCCATAAAAATGTAGCAAAACAAAACAAAGCCCCACAAAAAAAAACCCTCAATAAAAAATAAAATAAAATAAATAACATAAAATGAAATAAGTTCTGCAGCCTTAATACTGATGTACGGGCCTAATCACTCGTAGTTGCAGTATTTGAAAGTTACCATTTAATAAACAGGAGAAGTTACTGATCAATATGCTCTGAAGTCAGTGGTTTCCTCAAAAAAAATATTCACTATGATTTACATGTAAGTATTCATTCTTACTTCTTCATTTTATGTCGATGAACTTTACTGTTCATAAACTGGGTCCAGAAGATGGAGATGTCTACAGATGTCCAAACACATGCAGCCTGTCTTGTGAGTTTGCAGATGGTCAGGTATATGGTTTTTTTGTCTTTCTTCCTTTGAAGGTAGTTTTAAACCAGCAAAAAGTATTTTGTTACTTAAACAATGAAGAGTTCATTTCCTTTTTGTATGCTTCCTGCTGGGTGGGGTGGTGTCATTCATTGTCCACATTTGTTGGTATGGAGAGAGTTATATAAATGAATTAAGTAGATGAATTAAGTTATGCCACAAACATAACAAAACTAAAGAAAGCAAGAGTGTGCATGCTGCCCATGCTTGATAAATCGTAGGTCCATCAACTTCAGTTACCTTTTCTTTACATTGGCCAAAATGCCAGATGCCTATGGAATGCTGTAAGAACAAGGCTAATACATATTGATGCCCCCTCAGAACTGTTGTCCCAATATCAGCTGTTGTGAATCAGGGACTCAACTCCCTGTCTCTGGAATTCCTACACCTAGATTGACTTTTTCTGGTTTTCAAAATGACCTGTCAGATTCTACATTCTTCTCAAAATTACAACTTTGTTGGACAGCTCTCCTTCATGTACTTCTTAAATACAAAGTCTGAGTTGTTATCTCCTAGACTTATACCTGCCATGGTTTAAGCTTAGTCATAAATTAGAAAACTACGTAGCCTGCCCGTTCCCCCCCCCCCCCCCCCCCCCCCCCCCCCCCCCCCCCCCCCCCCGGGTG
>WYDI02004019.1:0-12997 GCA_009867235.2 Psittacus erithacus | reverse complement strand
ACCACACAGCTTGGTGTCATCGGCAAACTTGCTGAGGGCGCACTCAATCCCACTGTCCATGTCACCAACAAAGATGTGGAACAAGACCGGTCCCAGCACCGATCCCTGAGGGACACCACTCATTACTGGTCTCCAGCTGGACATTGACCCACTGACCACAACTCTTTGCTTGTGGCCATTCAGCCAGTTCTTTATCCACTGAGTGGTCCACTTATCAAATTGATGTCTCTCCAATTTAGAGACAAGGATGCCGTGTCAACAAGCACCTTGTTGTTTTTCATATGCGTTACCATGCATTCCAGGAGAATCTGCTCCAAGATTTTGCCAGGCACAGACGTGAGACTGACTGCTATGTAATTCCCTGGCTCATCCGTTTTCCCCTTCTTGAAAATGGGGGTTATATTTCCCTTTTTCCAGTTGTGGGGAACTTCACCTGACTGCCATTATTTTTCAAATATGATGAACAGTGGCTTAACAACTTCATTCTCCAGCTCCTTTAGGACCTGTGGATGGATTTCCTCAGGTCCCATGGACTTGTGTACATTCAGGTTCTTAAGATGATCTCGAACCTGATCCTCTCCTGCAGTGGGCCTAGGGTCTTCATTCTCACAGTCCCTGCGTCTGCCTTCCAAGACTTAGGTGGTGTGGTCAGAGCATTTGCCAGTGAAGACTGAGGCAAAGAAGTCATTAAGAACCTCAGCCTTCTCCAAATCCAGGGTAGCCAGCTCTCCTGATAGCTTCCAGAGAGGGCCACGTTGTCCCTAGTCTGTCTTTTATTTGCAAACTATACGCATATCTACCTACACGTGGTTGGAATACTTTCACCAGCAGTGCGTATGTAACTGAATGGTTTGTATTGTAAGCTCTCATAACTTCCTACCACAACTGCAGATAAGGGCAATAATAAATTCAACCATATTTATTTGTAGAAACTGTTAAGAAGCTAGTTATTTCACTAGTTATGAAGTGAAAGCATCATGCATTAGCAAAATTGTAAGTTCACTTATATCTTTAATTTTACAAAGTTACAGGTAAACATTACCACCTACAATTAACATTTAATCCATTAAAACAATGAACTGAGTTCCTCAACAAATACAATACAGAGCTGATAACGTAAAGACGCATCTAACAGCATAGTAAAAAATGGGTACAAATATGAATTGTAAACTATTTTTTAAAGTAATGTAATTAACACTTCCTTTGATCTTGTTAATAGGGATGCTAAAATGCCAACTCTGAACTAACTGTTTATGCTAAGGTCTGTTTTTTCTCTTCATTATGCCTAGGCCAGTGACTAAATCACCAGGATATTGTGAAATATCCAACAGATTTTTTTCAGCTATTAGTCATTACAGCTAAAAAAAAAATAAAAATACAAAACCAAAACTCACAAGCATACGGATTATAACAGTGCACCTAATACCACGAATCTAGAAGCTCCTGTCCTCTGTTACCTAGTAATTATATGGTGCCAACATCTTAGGTCTGCTTCAGAATAATATTCCCATAAGAAGTGAAAACCTGAAAGACCAATTACAAAGGGTAACCCTTACTTCAGTCCAAATGGTACACTCACTGGCTAGAAGAGTTTAAGTGACACGCACAGACGGAAATTAAGGATTAAAAATCATCACCGAATTATGTGTGCATTGGATACTTAGGTTTACAGTTAATATAACTATATATATATATGTAACTGCGTATCGCATTAGTAAATATCGAAGAAATTTCTCCTTTATTCTATTTCTCACCATTCTAAAGAGACTATACAAATGTTGGAATGAAAGTAATTGCAAAGGAGTTGCCAATCAAGCTTTTCAAATAGGAACAACAAATAAAAAAAAAATTAAAAAAACCCTTGAAAAGTGAGGTCCTCTGAGAAAATATACCTGTGAGTTGTTTCTTTCCTTTACCCAAAGGACTCTATTTGCCTCTACAACCAAGGATTGTTTACTTTCATATAATGTTTTATTACGTCATAAGTTTCTGATTTTACAACATGCCTGGAAAAGGCAAAAAGTTACTTAGCATTTCAGTTACAAAGGTAATCAGAAAGGGAAAGGCATCCTTTAAGCAGTAACACCACTTAAATAAACTTGTGTAGTGCAGACAGGCTTCCCATAAATCAGAACCCGCTGGAGATAAATGAGCAAGAGTAAATGACCTTTGACTTTCCTACAAAACAGTTCAGTGGAAAAAAAAAAAAAAGGCTTCACAATCACAATGTAATAATCAATAACAAACCTTAACCACTAACACTGATCTAAGTTACCAAACAGTATGTCAAAGGCTCAACAAAAGTGATCTGGTCTTTCACTATGACGCAGCAAAGTCTCATTAGTGAAATTAAACCAAAGTCCAAGATTGTTTTCAAGACAGCTTTGTCTCCTTAGCAACTGGCATGACTGGCAGGCACTATACTGGTAAAAGTCTTACTTTACAAGGCAGCTTTATATTATTAGCTTGAATTAACCATCAATTTAGAAAACCTAGCTATACTTGCCCCGAACACAGCCTGAAGTAACTTAGTTAAAAGCCAAATAAAACACCAGCAGAGCGAATCCCAGAAAACAGACTCCAAGAAGCACTTCAGGAGGCAATGAGACAGCGACACAGGCTAATCACCTTTAAAAAATCCCTGTTCTCCAAATAAAACTCAAGTTTTGTAAAAAAAAAAAAAAAAAAATTAAAAAAAGCTATCAGGTGCAGTTTTCATAATAGAGATATATTGCTCAAGACTCCTATTTAAATACTTCACAAAAAAATATGGTTTAGCTGGTACATTTCCCAATACAGCCTTACATCAAAATAAGGTTTAAAAAGTTGGTTGTGAGAGAATGCCCTGCCATTACACAGCATCTATCTGTTAACATTCCAATACACAGCCTCCTCCCAAGAACTGTATTTCACATTATGCTATATACCCCCCAGGCTGTCACATTTCCCCTACAGACAATCCTGTCTTTCTCTTGGGTTAACTACATAGTATCCTGACCACATCCTTGAGGCATGTGTCAGAGGACTGCTACTCCTGTGAATTTCCTGCATTCAGTCAAGTGAAATTTTCTTTAAAATGTAAAAATTTAAAACTGAAAGTTCAATTTAAAATTATTTAAATAATTTCAACATTAGGGTTTACAAAATTATTCACAGCTGGTGGGGGGGCAGAGGTGGGAGGTAAGAAGGAATAAATAACCCACACACACATTAAAAGGGGGAATAATATTTACACAAATAGTGAAAGACAGTGAGTTCCACCATTAATGAGCTTTACTGTGTATGTATCTTGGATTGTACAAACAATAAATGCAAATATGCTGTAATTTATTAAAATAAAAGGATGCAAAACAAATAGAAGAAGCAAATAACTATCAGTTTCAAAAGGTTAAACTAAATCTAATTACATCATCTGAATTTGTTCCCAGCTATGAAGATAAACACATCCAGTGGTCTGGCCACATATAAAAAGAAGAGAAACATCTCTAGTTTTGGCCGTCAGCTCTTTATAGCTGTTTACCTCATTTTGGGGGGGGAGGTGTCTAGTCTTAATCAGGAGCCTGAAAGAAACTGCTTGTAGTTAATATCAGACTAGTTTTAACAGTTAATCTTGTATTTCAACCCTGAGTAACACATCTTGCTCTCCTGGGTGTCATCCAGTAACTACTTATGTCTGGTATGTGAAAATATTTCTTTGGGAGCAAACCAGGAACTTTAATTTTACACATGACCCAATTTAGGTTCTGCAGTTCAGTATTTCAGCATCCCCAGCGCTAGGAAGTTGCTTTCTCTGAGAATCTACTGTAAAAATGCATAAGCTGGGTGAAAAACCCACTTGGCTTGCTCTGTGACAGCTTTTAAAGCTTCACAGCTGTTGCACCACAACTGCAGAGGAAACTAAGCACACTATAAATGGAGGGTTTCTATTTGGAATTCATTTCCAGAACAGGAAAGATAAGTGAGAAATGGATCTTGTAAAAGTAGGTATGATTTTACCCACATATGCCATTGATCAGTTCAATTGCATTTACCCATTGAAAGTATTTTTTTGCAAAAGCTGGTGGGGTAATGCCTGTCTTACTTTCATGGGAACTTTCAAATTAACATCCTTTTACTATTTTACTGCTTTCTATCAAGTTGGAATTTCCATGATGTGACTGATGGGTTACAGATTACCCTATGCTACAAACCAGACGACTACTAGAAAAACCACAACTATAATTCTTTACCATCTTCAACATGCAGAAGAAGAAAGGCAAATGGATAAGAGTCCAGAAGATACTAATCTTGATTTATACCAAATTCTTGTTTGCCTTTAGAAGAGGTCAAAATCTGAGAAAACAGAAGTGGTTCCATAGCGGTGTAATTGCTCCCACAGAACTCAATACTACTACTTTTAACCAAATATAACCTGACAAAGTCTTTAATAAGCAGAACTGCAGAAGCATCTTTTTGAAACATAAAATTTTGATTAAACTTGTATCAGAAGCCTCTTATTACTGATCAGACAAAGATTTTTCTTACATAGAAGACTTATTAATAAGATCTCTATCACAATTATAGCTTTCAACAGAATATAAAGTTTACAGACTTACAAATAAGATAAAACTGTTCTCAAATTGGATTCAGGAGATAAGACAGCACACAAACCAAAACCACACCAGTGTTCTCAACAGCTAAATGAAACGTAATTTCGACCAATTCCATAAGGGAAGTCATCCTTAATGAACATTTCATTAATACAACCCAATTTTTCCAAGCATGCCAGTACCTTCTCTCTCCTCTGCATGTATATTCAGACTCAACTTAGATTTGTAAGAATTATATATTCTACAGCTGGCACATCCTCCCCTACAGTATTAGAAGTTTCAGCAGAGGTTTAATCCAGTGCTTTCACAGTTACTGGAAGACTACGATGGACACCAAATCCGACACTATAAAGCACAAGGATTATTTTATGAGAGAGATACTGAAAGGCCAAACCTGTATGAGGAAGAAAGGAGCAGATCAACAGCTGATTAAAACAAAAAAACAAAACAAAAAAAACCCTCAGCGATAAGAAAAGCCAATATGCTTACAAATCAAAGGAAAATTCAGTAGTGAACACCACAGGGTATGTTTTTGGTCTACCTTAAACCACACCTATTAAACTGTTTCTGGAATAGTCTTATAAAATCACCTTGCATGGCAGAAGAGTACTGAAGGCATGGACATCATCCTCTGCAATTTTTTCTTAAGTAAAACAAAACCAAACACAAGAAAAGCACAATGTGCTATTGCTTTCACTGATGCCCACCCACTAAGCTGGCTATGAGCTTTCTGAACTCAGAGGGCTGACTATGTGCTTTAATCCTCCTCCCAGGTCAGGCTCAGCACTAACCCAAACAAGGCAGGTTTGCCTTTATTCTTCCTCCGCCTGTTTGAAGACACTGCTCTTTTGCAGGACTCTTCAAAAGTAAGAGGTAGAAGAAAAGAGATGCACCTACTAGTACTATGACTGTCTTCCAAGACAAAAAAAAAAACCCTGAACTTGCCAAAAAATTCCCACAGCATGTTTTACTTCAAAAGTTTTTTAACTAATATTTTTCCTCCAGCTACATTCTGAAACTGACAGTACCCATTTTCCCCTGCACAGATTTCATGGCTTCTTTTTTCCTCCAGATCATGGATCTTATGAATGTTTTCATAAACACACAAGAAATTATCAATATAAAAATGAAATTAAGTTGATATATTACAAATAAATTTTAACAAATGAAAAGTCTTCAACTGCATTTTAGTATAAAAGGCGTAAAAAAGTGCAAACTCATCTACGAGCAGTGGTTGAAGTTTTGGTTTCCAACAATACAACTCTTAATGACAAACTAGACTGAACTGTAGAACCATAAACACAAGATATTCAGAACTGATGGTTCTGAACATGCATTTCTCCAGTAGTCAATAAAATATGCAACTGTGACAGCAGTTTTTCCTCTACACATCTTCTGCCCTGGAAGACTTCAGATTACTTCAGGCAGTTGGGGGGAAGGTGAGGAGGAGGAATGGAGCAGATCATATTGGTGCTGTTAGTGGGTGGTTCTAGTCAGGGGCAAAAATGGGATCCAAGAGAAATCTAATGGTGGTGTTGGTTATTTTTCATGTGTGACACGAGGAAAAAAAAAGACAGAGCAACAAAATTCCCTGTTATCTTAAAATTATTTGGTTGCATAACATCCAAAGCCATGCCTCTAATGGAGCACACAAGAAACATGTAACAACAATCTGTTCTTCAGGTTTCTGCCAGATGGGTAACCACCTCAAACACACCCACAGACACTAACAAAAACCACCTTGGCCTCCTTCAGGAAGTCATTCAACACTTCAGAGAAAAAAATAGGAAGTTGTTGATAAACTGCTTGCAAGAACTACTTCCTGTAGGAAAAATAATTACAAGACTTGTTTGCTAGACAAGCATTTAACTTCTCCTCACACTACAAAATGAGAAGTATCACACAAGCTTTGTAAGAATTAAAAGCATAACACAAAGTTAAAACAATACAAGAGCAATTGCAAAACAAAGCAAAACTTTCTTCCCTCTGCAAGTTGCTGTCTGCTACTCCCATGACATATTATCTTTTGCCTAGAGAGCAATCCCCTATCTTTCTCCATAGTTCACTGAAATGTCAACCAGCAGCTGGCTAACAGGAAGTGGTTAAAAGCAATGTGGTCGACATCACCACACAAACCAAGTGCATCTTTTTTACTGCATGTTTAAGAACAGGGCTAAAGCGTTTCACACAGCAATGCTGAGATGACTCAGACGCGACCACTTACTAACCAGGCAAGGCTTAGCTTATGAGTTCTATTTAAGTAGCAGTTTCAGTAAAAAACAGGATTGGTTTTACCAACTGTCTAGCAAGCGTGTCTTCACTCACTGGCCAAAATCATCTGTATGTCACTAATAGAAAACTATACTCCAGAATCCTACTTATAACAGGGAGATGAACACTAATGACTGGAATTCTGGCAAATCATTTGTTGGGCATACCCACATAGACTGATTTGCAAGAGTAGCTCTGGTTCAGACCCTACACTACTGCTCTCACCCTCTTTCAGTGCGAATGTATGCATATGTGTGTGTACATAAAATACCTGGCCAAATAACTCTGTGCATGCATATAAATATACTGGTAAGTATTTTCACTCCCATACACATTATTTTCATTTCTTTGTGCAAACTACCATGCTTGCAGTACCTGACCTATTGACTAGTGGAAGTGACTATATTCCAGTCCATATTAAGTGCAGTACTCAATTTTATATTACTCTGTTTGCACTGTAGTATGTTATGATAACTATAACCATAAGGCTTACTGACATCTGGAAAAAATCTAATACTGTTACCTATTCCGCAAAGATCTTTCTAGAGCCTGATTACCAGACTGTTCATGGAGTGGCTACAGAACAGAGTACATGGAAACAAAGAGCAATGCAGCCAATCCAATAAAAAAAGCTGAATACTTGGAAGACACACCAATAATCTGCATATAGTAGAAGGAACCACATTAAATGTATTTATCATCAGGAATCTCAGCACTCAAGCTCTGAGCAAATGTTTAAGGTATAACTAGACATGATGTGAGCTTTAACGGGCTTGTAGAGCTGAGATAGAATTTACCACTCAACACTGAAAAAAGCTACTGAAATACAAACTTGCTCCTCAAAAATAATTCTTACATTTCTTTGGATTTCCTAAACATGCCAAGCAAACATTTTGCTAGTACTTGAAATGCTTTCAGCAAATCTTCGTAACTCAAGTGAAGTTGGTGGATCTCATCTGTAGATATTAGTAAGCAAACTTTTAGGAACAACAAATGTTCTTCAGGTGCTAACAGAGCCTTCAGAATTATCCTTGGTAGACTCTCCCATCCCACAGTATCACCCAGTGAAAGCAGAAAGAAAACAGCCAGTTTTGCTGTTTAAAATCTCCCAAGGTCAGCATGTGACACAGCAGGGAAAGGTTCAAAAAGTACAGCCTTTATTTTTCTTCCTAATAACATGGTTTGTTTCCACTCCTTTCCCCATCAAGACACATCCTTCACAGCTAGCAGCTCTTTCAATCATTTACTTTGGATGTCTGCTTGAGAACAAACGATCTCGCTCATGCAGATGAGTCTGCCAGACTTGTGTGTACTTTCCAGTCTCAGGCTCTTCATTGTTCTTTCTGAAACCTGACTCTTTGAAATGGATACCAGGACACCAAGAAAGGACAAAATAAGAAAAAAAAAATGGTAGGCAAAAGAGAGTTTTGTGGTAATAGTGAAACTGCAGAAAAACTTTCTGGAAAAAGAAAAAAAAAGTATCTTTCACTGATTTTTACCTGAATGAACATAACTTAAAGAAAAATCTGTTGTAAGAATGTGAAGTCATTCTGCATCTCAAACTGTTCTACTTCCTGTAAAATTAGCAGTGTTCTCAAAAACAAACATTTATGACAGTAAAACTTAAAAATCAAGTATCTGTTTTTCACGCTTCATAAGCTACTCTTTAAGAGCTCTCACTAGCACAGTCAAAACAAAGTTTGCTTTTCATTTCCAAACTCAGTCTGTGCTTTCCTCAAGGTCCAATGAGCTACAGTTCTCAAATGGTATAAACTTACAGGTTCAAAAATGCCTGTATTTGTGCACGCTGAAGAGCTCACATTCCAGAATACGCCAATTTGTTCAACATCACCAAAACCAAAAAAGCACATATTTAAGATCTACAGTTAATGCTCATTTTCACGCTCTTAATGCAGAATGATTGTTTTCAAGAAGTAACCTTCAGGCTCAGATAGAAACTCTTTTCAGTAAAAAAGTTATGCTGATTTCTCTGTATGGAAACACCACCGATACAGAAGCAAAAAACAGTTTTAAGTTGTGCAAGTTCCATTTTCATTGCAGACAAATTTGGTTTCGAAGCTACAAACCCAACCACTGCAATCAAAAGCACACATTAATGACAATGTTTTAGCAAGGAAGGTAGGGATAAAAATGTTTTTCTTGGCTGAAAAGTTTTATACAAATAACACACTCTGCTACCCCTCCTCTTTCCCAGCCCAGAAAATGATATATAATGGGTTATTTAGAGACTTGTAGTTAAATTAACTGTTCAAAATATAGTCAGGATATTTGAGGGCCAATTCTATATCTTGGTGGGCACACTTTCAGAAAGAAGGACAAGCTCTTGCTGTTTTAGAGAACTACTCAGCATAAAAGAAAATGCTCCCGGATGGATTAGGTGTCAGATGGCTGGCATGTGTAACCTCTCTTCAGTTACAGAAAAGGTGATACTAATTTCACTGTGTGAAAAAGCTACAGCTGTAGGAACAAGAACTGATGTTAAAAGTTCTGCAATTTCCCTTTCACTGCAGGGAATGTGGACCAGTTCAGAGTTACAGACCCAACTACTGCAGTCAAACACACACATTCATTTCCTCACAAGTAGACAGCAGGCAAAAACGTTTCCGTTGCTTACTTACACTGCTGTCCTTATTCAAAAAATAAGGTAGTCAATATAGCCTCACTACAATAGTTTCTAAAGTTACTCTGTATTCTTACATCTGGATCACAAAAATGAGGTAAAATGTACTTTGACCTGCATAACAACTCTGGCAAGATTCAGCAAATCCAAAACTCACATTGTTTAAAAATCACTGCGTGCATTTCACTGATTTTTAGCACACAACATAATAGATAACATTCTTCAGCTAAGATTAAGATAGGGTAAACACTCACAGAGTACCACAGAGTTTTCAGAAACAGCAGAGAGCTGATACTGGAGAAATACTGGAGTTGCAGGATCTCCTACTTAAAGTCAGGAGCATGTTTTTCAAAATATGCATTTTAAACACAGTGAAATCTACTAAAATTCAAATATTATAAAATAAAACAAACGACAAAAAATTTAACAACAAAAAAATCACCACCACCAACAAAAAAGCATCAGAGATACAGCCAACTGAAGACAAGTTTTACTTACTTAAGAAAGTATCTCTGTCCAGATGGCGTCTTAGCCATCTCCCAACCTGGTGGCAAAGGCACATCATCAGGGATCTCAAACGAAGACTGGCGGAGATGTTGAGAGGCTGGAGCTCCAGGTCCAGTCACTACTCCAGAGGGTGTAAGTGTCCCTGGAGAAACAGCTCCCAGCTGCAGCGATGCTGGAGAGGAGTGAGCTCGGACATGCTGTGGGGTCAGGGCTCCTGCTGTCCCTGCATCAGTGCTGGCCTGCCAGGAGTGAAATTATTCCCATTAAGACTCTCATATTTCA
The DNA here is from genome assembly GCA_009867235.2 of Psittacus erithacus. Taxonomy (NCBI): domain Eukaryota; kingdom Metazoa; phylum Chordata; class Aves; order Psittaciformes; family Psittacidae; genus Psittacus; species Psittacus erithacus. The sequence goes on along the minus strand of WYDI02004019.1, from coordinate 2,707 downwards.
CCAGAAATGCAGCTGTCAAGACAACATATCACTTTAAATGAGCCTTTCAGAAGAAATTCATAAGTTCATCATTCTAAAGTTCTACTGCTTTTCCAGTTACTGCTGGTGAAGACAGCCTCCAAGTAGGCTGGCTAATTAGCATCACAAAAGCCCTCCTGTAAGTCAAGAAATATTAACTATAAGTACGTGCTAACTGCCTTTAGTTTTATTTTGAAAACTGGAGCTCTTACTCCCTGGTGCAGGGTTAAGAGAAAAGTTTGCCCGCAGTCAGCAGACCTCATACAGCATGTTGCATGGTACATTACCACCCATTCCCATCGCACCCACTGTGTGATGGGGGAGGTGATCTCAACTCTCCTTTTGAAATACACCCTCTGCAAGGGTTTAAAAGGTTCCACAAGGAGAAAAGTAACAAAGAAATGCCAACTGACAGCAGTAAGATCCATCAGGGAAGATTCCTGAACTCAACCATACAAACCATCTATACCACAAAACTGAAGACAAAATTTCCTAACCCGCACACAAACTGTGCTTTTAAGGGTATACGGAGCTTATAAAGTCTGTCCATACTTCAACCAAAGCAGAGCTCCAGCAAACTGTTTAACCAGTCAATCACAAGTGACTCAGAAAACCATTCACCAGTTACCAGCCATAAGTACACAGAACTTCCCTGCCAGTAGTGCACGGTGAAACAGAAAAAGCAGCTCTGAAAACTGACTAAAAGCAATATCGAGTTTTCTTCATATATTTACTAATTAATTTTGTAGATACACCAGAACATGGACATCTATAATAAGTCCCACGTATCACAGCCTTTGCCACACCTCTCTACCCAAGGTATTGCACCATGCAAGGCCCCACTTGCATTCCTACAGAGACTGACAATTCTGTTTCACTACTTATCTATGCAAGCACATGCAAACTTTCATGTATTAAATTGGACACGAATTAGCTTACATTTACATTTAGACAAAACACACAAGTTGTAAATCTGAGGCATATTAATTCTTGAAAAACAGGGCGAACTACAGAAACTTAAATACTTTTCCTGTTAAACAGAATACTTCTGTGGCACTAAACTAAAAAAGAAAATGAAAACAGTTGTATTTTAAAAGACAGTCCACAATGGAGCAAATTATTCTCTGGCTTTAGCCGAATTTCCAGTTTATGTTATAGGAACCACCAACTGTTAACAGGGCAGAGTGATCCAGCTGAACGTGCATTACAGATGAAGAAAAACATACACAAGCAAGAGAACGCTAAGCTTTAAAGTACAAGGTGTATTAATGTCACACACTTTCAGTGCATTTCAAACACAATAGCTATTTCACTGCAGTTACTGTATTTGACACAGCACCAAGTGTTAGCTGAACATATACCAGAGTTCACATTTGTACACAACGGAACTGTGGTAAGAGCTGCACAACTTAGGTTTTTTCCTAAGTTTGTCCTACACAAAATAACCTTATTCCTTGCTGAATTTCAGTATGCTATTAAAGGTCTGCAACTCAGAAGCAAGCAAAACTACAGCAGCAACTCAGCCCCACCCCTATTTTCTCTTCAGCCTTGCAATATGAAGGCCAGACTGATTTTTTCTAGTATTTGGAAAATGAATTAACTCCTAGGCCGAGAGTACGGGCCAAAGGTTCAGCCTGAAGTGAACTTCTGAAGCCAAGTCATAAATCCTTCAAAACAGAAGTTTAATAATGGAAATGTTGACAGACCCTTAACAACAAGAGTACCAGTACACAGAGCAAGTTTCACTCCTACTGGCTACACAGACAAAGCGACAATAGCCAATAATAAAACGTATTTTATAGCTTAGCAACAAAGTTCATTACTTAATAATACACTCGAGTAGGCACAGACTCCTTCCAAAACGTTGGTAACTGCAGCCTAAACATTAACTTTCAGTCGCACTCGCACCAACACTTCGGTCTGGGCGCAAAAGTCACTCAGTCGAAGATCAAACGCTCCAGGAGGCCGAGCCCCGGGCCGGCATCTCCTTCCCCCGGGCCAAGCCCCGCACCCCCTGTCCCGGCCCCGCTGCTCCCGGCCGCGGACTTCAGGGCAGCTGCTGCCCAGGGTGCGGACCCCCTATGCCGTCGGACTTGACGGGCCGCTCGGGAGTTAACTCCTTAAGTTAATGTGTGTATTGGGGGGTTTAATTCCACTGAGCCCAGCACAGCGATGAAATGGTGGAACAACTCCATCCATATTGTTTGACGGGGCGCTGGGGGGGTGTAGAAGTTTGGCAAAACCGCGTTAGCCCCCTCAACAGACGGGCAGCCCCGCGCCGCGGGAGGCTCACACCTCACAGCGAAACCCTCCCCCTCTCCCGAGCTGAGAGTTTTCACTTCAGTTTTAGGGGCTCCCCCACCGCCGCCTCCCCGGAGCGGCCGGGAGAGCAGCCGGGTCTCGCCACGGAGCGGATGTGGAGTCCGAGGCCGCGCCGCAGACCCGGCTGGGGCCCGCGGCCGCCGGCTCCCCCTCAGCGCCCTGAGGCGCGGCCGGCGAGGGGCCACACGGAGGGGAGGGAGGAGGAGGAGGCCGGGCTATCCCGCAAGGCGAGGGAGGAAGCACGGCAGCGAGAGCCCCGTCGAGCGCCCCCCGCCCCGCTCAGCCCCGCGGAGGGCGGACTCCCGCCCTGACCCCCTCCCCCACACACCTCCCCCGGGAGGCGCTCGGCGGCTGCCGGGAGGGCGAT
>WYDI02004016.1:0-15572 GCA_009867235.2 Psittacus erithacus | reverse complement strand
GTTGCCCAGAGAAGCTGTGGCTGCCCCATCCCTGGCAGTGTTCAAGGCCAGATTGGATGGGGCTTGAAGCAACCTGGTCTAGTGGAAGGTGTCCCTGCCTGTGGCAGGCGGTTGGAACTGGATGAGCTTTAAGGTTCCTTCCAACCCAAACCATTCCATGGTGCTGCTGGCCGGGATGGCTCCAGGCTGGGTTTCTCAGTTTCTCTTCAAGCATCTCTTAAAAAATAAGCCCATCCTTTTGTGAGCAGCCCTGAGAGCTCCAGGAGCTGCCCCTAACGCCAAGGCTCCTGGAGACCCTTTCTTCCCAGGGTCTGCTGTTGGGATCTGTGGTTTGAAACTCACCCTGAGGTTTTCCAGACTTTTTATTCTTCCTTCTCACATCAGAGAGCTGTGAAAGCAGTGGGATAGGGCCACTGTGCATCCTGCACCGGGAGACCACATGCACCGCGGGCAAGGGTTTGCCAGTACAAGCTCCCCAGCATCCCAAGGGAGATCTCCCTCTGCTGCGCCTGAGACCGCTCTGAGCAGCTTCAAGCTGTGAAAAGAAACAGCCTGGAGGAGCTTTTTCTGTGGTCAGATTTGTTTCTTCATCTCAGATCCCATCCATTGTGCCAGGGCTGGCCCTGCGGGTGCTGTGAGGCGGCAGCAGCCGGTGCCATTGCTCATGTTTATGGCCGGAGAATTTTTCCTGGGAATAAACCCTCCGGGAGACGGAGCAAAGCTCCAGAGGAAACTGGGGAGGGATTTTGCATCTCTTCTGATGGCGCTTGTGCTGCTCTGGCCTTGTCCTCCCAGAATCAAAGTCCATGTCTGCTTTGGCTCAGGTGGCTCCTGGGTCCCCGCTCTGCAGAGGATGGGATGCCTGCAGGCCAACCAGTCACCCTGGGCCATCTCCATCCCTCCAGTCTGTATGGGTATCAATCAGTTTGCTGAATGTGCTGAGGCTGTGTGCACCCAAGGCCATGTAGATTCCAGGACGGAAGGTGCGGACTGAGGCCACAGGCACCCATGGGGCAGAGGGCATAGACCCTCTTCACATGCATGGGGCACGGGGGATGCAGCCAGCAGTGGGGCCAAGGACACAGCCAGCCAGGATCAGGGTGGGAGCTGGAATAGTCAGTCTAGGCTGCAGGATGAGGGGCATGGAGCTGGCATGGGGTGGGAATGTGGGGAGGGGGCTGCTGGAGCAGAAGCAGTGCCCAGCAGTGGCAATGTAGGGGGATAATGTGGTGTGCAAGGAGGGAAAAGTGCTTGGGAGCAATCTGCAGATGCCCTCCTTCCCACATCATTCCCAGGAGCAGGGTGGAAACATGCAGGCGAGGCCCCTGAAAGGGGCTGGGCGCAGGGGAGCGGCAGGAGCCTGCAGACACCTATTGAAGCCACTAACTCAGATGCTGGCGCCATGGGAGAGGCAGCTCTGGCAGCTCCCGCCTGGTTTTCCAGGCAGGGCTCAGGGTAGTGCCTGGCCACAGCTCCCGGATGCCCAGGGATGATGCTCTTGGATTTTATATACCATTAGCAGAGTGCAAAGCAGCTCCAAAAACAGCTTCTGAGACTGCCTCCCCTGCCAGGAGACTGGAGAGGACAACAGCCAGAGTCTGGGATAACTCCAGGTTGCAGGGAGCGGGTTTAAACCTCTTGCTGCCCACCCCGGGGCTGGGTTTTATCCTCTTCCCCCACCCCAAAATCCACACAGCTCCTTTTTCAGGGATGGATCCAGATGCAAAACATTCCCGTGGGCTTGCTGGCAGAGCAGGGCCAGGCTGGGAGGAGGGATGCAGACAGACAAACCGCAAAGCCCCAGCTGAAAATAGCTGAGGGCTGCGGAGAATTTTGGGAGGGAAATACCAAGCGTGTTTGCCCAAATCCTTATGCCGTCCTGGATGTGTGTTTGTAACGGCTGCTGAGGCCAGGAGAAGGGCTGGGAGCACAGGGGAAGGTGGCTGCAGGCAGGGGCTGAGCCCTGACACCACAGAGATGGGCCCCAGGAGGGAGGGGAAGAAGCAGGGAGGTGCTGCATGAACGTGCACCCAAGGACCACAGTGGAGAGCTGAGGTGCTCTGGTCACTTTGTGCTTTATTTGCCAATGTTACAAGGCAGAAGGTGACTTCTAAGGCAGAATTCATGATTATCAGTGCATTAAAACCTCCCCACCACATTAAAACCCCAGCAACAAAGGTGATGATCCATCCAAACCAGTGTGCAAGGGAAGTCACAGGGCTGGGGTGATGGGGGAGCCTCAACACAGCCCCTACCACGGCACAAGGATGGATCCAGCCTCAAACCATCTCCCAACACCCCCATAAGAGCTCACAGGGATCCTTTTAGGGGCAATGATTTCTGCCACCCTCCTCCCAGCCCTTGCTCACCCATCGCTTCCACCTATCAACCCCCCAACAATACTTAAAGGCAAAAATCAAACCCTAAAGGTAAAAATCCAACCCTAAAAGTAAAATCAGCCCAGGGAGGAGGGAAGGCACAGGGCAGGGCTCACAGCCTGGAGACAGGGGGAAGTGGGGGATCCGGGGGGAGCCCCTCCAGCCACTCCACCAGGATCCTGTTCAGCAGCGCCGGCCTGGGGGGATGGCACAGAGCAGGGGTAGGATTCAGCATCCCCAGGGACACAAGGGGGCCCGGCTCCAATGGAGCAGAGCTGTGCTTGCCCTCTGTGGTACCTCTCCATCTGCGTCCAATGCCCACACTCCTCAATGTGCTCCCGGCGCAGCTGCGGGATCTTGGGAGGGATGGATGAGAGTGGAGAGGGGTTGGTTTGTGCCAGGATTGGGGTACCAGGACCCTGCCAAGGCTGTCGCTGTCCCCAGCTCTTTAGTTTGGCAAGAGCAGATTCCCCCCTAACTCTCCCATATCAACCTCGATCAAGTGATGTCCCTGGATCAAATCCAGCCCATCCCAGCATGATTGACCTGCCCCAGGGCTCTGCTGCAGTGGGAACTTATGGAAGCTGATCACAAGCACAGGCAGGGCTGGGGTGGGATGGGACTAGTCTGACTTACCCACTCCTCCATGCCCTTGCTCATGCTGGGATGTAGCACCACATCCTTCCCAGCTGTGACCATCAGCGCTGGCATCATGATCTACAGGGGACACAGGTGCCAAGGTGGGGAAGGTGCTGGGTCTACAAATGCCCTCGTGGGGCAGGATCAGTCCCCACCTTCCTGTCCTTGGCAGAGAGGGCCCAGCGCCAGTTGGCTCCTATGTTGCGGTACCAGTTCAAGGGGCCACTGCAAGAGAGGAGAATGAGTGGAGATGCTGAGACTCAGCTCTTGCTATCACCATACAGGGAACGTCTCACTGCTCATGGTACAGGGAGTGCCTGCAAGGGTAAAGCAGCCTTCCCCCAGCAGCCTTGCACCTTATTGGGGTTATAAAGCAAGGCCAAGGTGAGTTTGGGTGTTCCCTTTCTGCAGGGGGAGCATCACACCAGCCCCACAGGCTCCTGCCCCTACCTGAAGCCAGACTTCTGGAAGCGCTGGATGTAGTACTGCAGCTCAGGGCCATGCAGGATCTGGCTGGCAGGCGGGTTTTCTGGGAAGCCCACCAGCAGCCCCCCTGCAAGAAGAGGCACAGCACTGCATCCTCCACCGCACAGCGCCCCCCTGCTGCAGCACCCCACCCCTTACCTCGCTCCTGGACCCGGTGGAAGTCAAATGTGATGGGCAGGCGGTCCTGTGGAGAGAGGGGATTGAGGGCAGGCAGCAAGAGACTGAACACAGAGAGGAAAACCCATCCTGGAGGGCTCCTCATGGCTGCCACAGTTGGGGTTCCTTGCTAGTAACCAGCGGGAACCAGTACTGAGCATCAATGCATCCCCAGGGATGCAGGAACCAGACACACAGCCCTGGGGTGCAGAGCTGGGAGCCAGCACCAAGTATTACTGCGTCCAAAGGGATGGAGGAATTAAGCTGTGCAGCCCTAGTCTGTGGGAGCCAGCACTGAGCATCACTGCATCCTAAGGGATGCAGAAGCCAGTCACGCAGCTCTCGGCCATGGTGCTGGGAGCAGCTAGCAGCGATGGCAGAATGAGGCCGCGGGCAAGGCTCCCAGGGCACTGTTATTTTAAACCACAGAGGCTGTCACCCTGAAGCAAGACACTGACATTTGCAGCGGTAAAGGGAGTGAGTGGTGCTTCGAGGGAGAGCAGGAGCCCCTGCCAGGCTGCACAAGGACAGTCACCCACAAATCTGATGTTCTCCAGGCTGGGCTGTCCCCTCCCAGGTCTTCTGAAACCCTACTGAGGGTCAGTTGTGAGTCCTACAGAGGTACGGATCCTGCACCGCTGCTTACAAGGATGCGTTCACTCTGGTCCCTACTGATGGCTGACTGAACACAGACTTTGCTGCGGGCAGGCAGCAAAAGGATGGCAGACACAGGGTGGAGCATGCCTGAGGGCCACTGTGGAACACTGTAAAGCCATCCCTGAAGCTTTTTGGCTCCTGACATGGCCAAGGTGGAAGGGGAGAGGGGGGCACAGGCAGAGCCCCAACAAGGCTAGCAGGGCTTGGAAAGGACATTGGGCTGTGATGCCCTCTGCTCCCAACCTAGGTCCAACCTCAGCCCCATCCCTACCTCCCGGCGTGTGGAGCGGATCAGGACCTTCAGTGTCCGGCCAATGTCCCTCTCCAACTCCGCTTCTGCAACACCCTGCACATGGAATGGAAGCAGCACGGTGGGTGACGACACCCCTTCCCAGGGACCCGGACCACCTCAGGGTTGGATCTGGCTGCCCATGTGGGCTCAGGTGGAGGCTGGGCATGGTTTCTATGCAGGGTCCAGCATGGGAACAAGATCTGACAGGGGGACCACAAGCCACTTGCAGCTGGGGTGACAGTGAGAACCCCACAGCATGGCACCCTGGCTGCAGGGCAGGAGATGCCCATTCTTGAGCTGGGGACCCCAACATGGGCATGACTCCATCCTGGGGGTAAAGTTAAGCCCCAAGAGAAGGGCAGAAGATAAAAACTGTGGTCCTGGACTCACCGGCTCCTGGAAGTAGAACTGGTAATCAAAGGTGGGGATGCTTTTCATCTTGTCCATAATGTCCACAAAGGGGTCGGCGGGTCGGTACGGGGTGTTCAGCGAGGCCACAGCTCTGGAACACCACAGGGAGGACACAGAGTCAGGAATCACCCCTGGATTCAGGGTGCCCAGCATGAGCCAGGGCTTTGCTCTGGGGATGGAACGGAGAGGGCAGGACCCAGGGCACTGTAAGAGACTGTGGAAGGGGTGCAGGACCAATCCTCAAGGAGCCACACACATGGCACGGACCCACCTCACCCTCTCAGGGTAGAACAGAGCCATGTTCCAGACCACAGCACCACCCCAGTCATGGCCAACCAGCACGGTCTGTGGGATGCCCTGTGGGGAGGGGGTCAATGAGTGTGCGTCCAGAGCAGCACCCAGGGAGCACCTCCAAATCCTCCCCAAAAGCAGCACCCAACAGGCACCAGCAGGCGAGAGAGGGGCTCTGCCTTCCTCTGAAGCAGCAAACAGAGCAGAAAACAGCAATAGTTTCTCTTTTTTCCCCCATTTTCCTTTCTATTTCCCCAAGGAAGAAGCATTTACCTGATCCCTCAGAGCAATTTACTCTGACTTAATTAAACATTTCAAGTACCTGTGCCCTCCGGAGGCAAAGAATTCATTATTATCCCCGATGGAGGCTGTTCATCCCTTGGGATCACCTATACGGGTGTCCCCCAACCCCACTGTCACATCATTTTAAAATTGCAGCCAAATAAATCCCTGCCCCTCCGGGAATCAGCTCACAGCATCCCCTATGACCGTGCGGATCCTGCCTGGAGCTCACTGTCCCCCCTCCTCCATTATATTTTCCTGACCCCTCTGGGCACTGACAAATGAATCCAATTAAACCCGTGCTCCCGACAATGGAGCAGCCGGTTCATAATTAGCTGATATTTAGATGTGTAATTAAAATTCCCTCCCAGCAGACATGTCTTTGCTCGCTGACAGCGCAAAACACAGTATGCAACCCCCCCACAAGGAAGGCAGACGTTTTGGGGGGGTCCCACCACTGATATGGGGATGACTGGGTCCCCCCCATGCTGATGGATTTCATCCCACCATCACTGTCCCGGCTCCTGGACCGCTCTGCGTCTTCTGCATCCCAGATATGGGTTCAGACATCACCATGGAACTTCATGAAGTCATTTATCCCCTAGGTTGTACCAGGGGAGGGAGAAGGAGCACCCCGGGGGGGAGAGGAGCAGGATGGGTCCTGATAATAGTGCAGGAGCAGGGAAAACCAAAGTCGCATATATACATGATGCCACCACTTTCCATCTATCAAGCTCACCCCGAAGCAAAGCGAGCACCCATCCCCTTGCCAGGCTGCACATCAATGGGCACCTTTCAATCCATTTTCCTTCTTTCTAATCCAACATGAGGGCAATTCTCCAGCAAAGGGATGTGATTTATCCTCACATGCTCAGCACCAAACCACAGCTACAGTCCCTGTGATGTCAGGTTCTCTCCCAAAACCCATCCCAGCTCCGGCACAAAACCACCACCACTTCCCCAACAAGGAGCCCTCAAGGGGCTTTTTTTCCTCCTTGTTTCTTGTTCTTAGCACTGTGGTTTTTGAAGGACTCATTCCCTTGGAAGCCATTTCACAAGGAAAAAGCCCCGGAGGTGTTGACATCTGTGAGCTACACCTTTACCCCTACACTTCACCTCTTTTAAAAGGCACAGAAATAAACCCCATCCTCTTGCTGGGGGCACTGATGGTCTCCTGGCCACCCCAGCCATTTGGGAGCTGCTATGGTCAGGGATGAAGGGGATGCAGCCCAGCATCCTTCTCCATGAGTATCTTGCTGCCTAACCAACATCCTGCCAAGCCTCAGATGCCACCAGCCCATCTCCCCATCAGCAGCAAGGACACAAGGTCCAGGAGAAGGTGACACAGACCTAGAGACCCTTCCAAGGACAGGTTCTCTCCACTGGCAACAGGTTGTATGAACATCCTCATCCCTAAAATCCCAGCCACAGGGAACACAAAAGACAGGTCTTGGTGCTACCCCAAGGGCTCTGGACCAAAGTCACTGGGGAGCTCAGCTGTCCCTGCACGGGAAGGAAGAAGTGAAGGGCAGCTGGGGAAACACACACCCAAACCTTGCCAAGAAGGAGGGACCATCATGGGGCGCTCCTCACCAGTTTGTCCAGGAAAACTACCAGGTCCTGGGGAAGGGAGGAGAGAAAGAGTCAGATCCTGTCTGGGATCACCACCCTCCACACCACGTTCTTCCTGCCCGCATCCTCACCTTGCATATCTGCTCCTGGGAATACTCTTTTATATCTGCACAAAAGACATAGTCACCATCATCTTAACATCCATACGTCTATAGGGATGTATTTGGCATCCCTCTTAGCTGCTGGGCCTGCAGGAGAAGCCAGCTTCCACCCCCCAGGAGAAGGCTCCTCTATCCATCTCCTCCTGGGTCTTGGACTTGGGGTCAGCAGCTAGAGGCCTGTATAACCCCAACTCCCAACTCACCCAGTGGGGCTGTGGACTCCCCATAGCCCTTCATCTCCAGAGCAATCACCCTGAAGCCAGCATCGACCAAAGCTGGGATCTAGGAGGAAAAACAGCAGCTTCCAAAGGATGAGACCCCCGGACCCTTCTCTCCCACCCGGGAACAATAGGAGTAGTGACCACACACCCCATCACCATCCCACCACCAGCCCGTGTGGTCCACCCTCCTCCCCATCTCCTCCATCACCTGGAAGCGCCACGAGAACCAGGACTCAGGGAAGCCATGGCAGAGGCAGATGACAGGGCCCTGCCCCATTTCCACGAAGTGCAGCTGGACACCACGCTGGAAGGGACGGAGAGCCCTCACCAGCTGCAGGTTGCATGGCTTCACCCCACAACCCTCCACCCAGTGCTGGTCATCAAGTGTGGGGGCCCATCACCCCCTCCCAGAGTCACACAACTGTGCTTTAGCCTCTGTCATGGACAGAGAAGACCTGAATGATGGGGCAGCTCAGCATCCCTGGCAGAGAGCAGCCCAGAAAGGAGGGACAATCCAACATGTCACCTGCTGGCTGGCACATCCTTGCATGGGGCTCAGCACCCTCCCCAGGAAGCCTGGCACCCCTCAAGCCATTGTCACCAAGGCAGTCCCTTCCACACTACCCGGATGGGCACATATCCGTGGGTCACATTGGATGGATCACACGCTGTTGGTAGTAGCTCTTGCTGGTTGAGAAGCTGTGGGGTGAGGGGCACAGGGTGAGCTCCTGAGCAGGCCTGGAGACCCATGGGACATCCCCACCAAACTCCCATGGAGGGACATCATAGAAACACAGAATGGTCTGGGTTAGAAGGCACCTTAAAGCCCCTTCAGTTCCAACCCCCTGCCACGGGCAGGGACACCTTCCACTAGACCAGGTTGCTCCAAGCCCCGTCCAACCTGGCCTTGAGCACTGACAGGGATGGGGCAGCCACAGCTTCTCTGGGCAACCTGTGCAGGGCCTCACCACCCTCACACGGAAGAAGCCCAAGCCCGTCCCTCCCAGAGTATCCCCAGGAGAACAGGGAACAGAGACCATCTCTACATGCCTGGACACCTGAGAGCTCCTCCAGCTCCTTCAGGACGGTCTCGGTGTCCCTGACAAGGACAGTGGCCATGCCCATCTCCTGAGCCGGCTTCAAGTTCTCCCCAATGTCGTCCAGAAAGATGACCTGGAGATACACCGAGAGCAGGGATCAGCACCCTGTGGAAGGGCCTGGCCAAGGACCGTGGGTGCTTGGAGGTACCCTCCGTGACCTGTTCTCGAGGTGGTCATACCTCCTGTGGCTTTGCCTGCAGCACATCCAGGGCATACGTGTAGATCTCAGGATCTGGCTTCTGCATCCCGAGCCGGCAGGACTCGATCACCAGGTCGAAGTGCCGGTGCAGCAGGTTCATCAGTGTGGCCGTGAAGAGCCGCCCGGCACTGTCGTCCACCCAGTTGTTGGTGAGGACACAGGTCTTAAATCCTAGAGAAGTGCACAGAGGGGAGTGCTGGTTTTCCCACTCTGGCTCTCCAGAGAGTATTTGATTTCACCTCTCCTCCCCAGCCACCTCCTCATCCCAGATGTCCAGTTTGTAAGGCTCTGGCCAGATCAGAACACACCAGCAGGAGATCAAAGGATGCTCAGCAGGAGCTTATGCCCAATTTGTACTTCCAGGAAAGCAAAGCTCAACCCTCCCAATGCAAGCTGGACGTGAACTGGAGCTTGGGCACACCAAGATGCTGAGGACAGAGCAGATGTGAGGATGGCGAGGCCCTGGCACAGGTTGCTCAGAGAAGCTGTGGCTGCCCCATCCCTGGCAGTGTTCAAGGCCAGGTTGGATGGGGCCTGGAGCAACCTGGTCTAGTGGAAGGTGTCCATGTCTGTGGCAGGGGGGTTGGAACTGGATGAGCTTTAAGGGCCCTTCCAACCCAAACCATTCTGTGATTCAGTGATTCCCTGATGGACCCCACAGCGCATGGTGAAGGGCTACAGCACCCTGCTAATTGCTGCGTGGGTGCTAACATGTCTGATGGATTTAGTAGCATGGCCTTAGTATTTAATTAAAGGATGCTGAAGGGCAATACCAGAAGAGTGTGGGAATGATGATTATGGACCAAGCATGTGGGACCGACCAGGACCCTGTGATGGAACCAGCCAGGGACTCCCATGGCAGTTGCCTGGGAGGGAAGCAGCACCCTTAATCCAGCCCAAAAGCCCCCAGCACCTACCGTTTCTCCGCAGCACCCTCGCTGCCTGCAGAAGTGGGGCACTGACCGTCCCCTTGGCTGCCATCTCCTCAAAGGCTCGGGCAACAGAGAAGGTGTCTGGCAAGGTGATGCCCGAGGCAGTGGCGTGCTGCTTGCAGCCCTCTTCCATCTCAGAAAAGAGCTGGTAAAAACACCCACAGTGTCATTCAACTGATCCCAATATATAAAGCAGAGCACATCCCGAAGCTTGCTCCCCTCAGCTCCTTCCCCATCGGAGCCACTGGTGATGCTCCACAGCTGGTACCCGAGGGCTCACCTGGGACAGGGTGATCTGTCCCCTCATCACTTTGGCATAAGGACTGTCGGAGCCACCAGCAAACATGACCTTGCGCAAGAAATTCCTGCCAGGCAAAGGAGAAGAAGTCAGTGGGAGAAACCCGAATGCTGGGGGGGTGCTGTGGTGCGCCATGGGGAGGGGGATGCTCTGTGCCAGGGATATGGAGCTCCATTCTCCATCATCCCCCAGGACAGGAGCATCACTTCATTACAGGACTGAGAGATCACTGCCCATTTATTTCTGCTGGCAGCTCAATTACTTGGCCCTGCAGATAGACGAGCAGGGAACTTCGCCAGGGACAAAATACAGCAAATAATGCAAAGAGCAAGGTGTTTTGTAAGTCGTAACTCAAGGAAAACAATTTGCCCCTATCACAAGATGACAAAAGGCCTTCTCAGGCAGCAATAAAACACGATTACAGTGACTGCCTTTAGGACAAAGCTCCCCAAGTCGATAACAAAGCAGCTCGGTTAAAAATGAAGCGGCTTTACCTGTTCCAGCTGGATTGCTGTCACTTTTCTTTCTCATTTTTTTATATAAAGCGAAGCAAAAAGATGTTTGACTGCCGATAACCCGGGAATGTATTGCTCCATCAGCTCCGGCGTTGAGTTACTTAATATTGCATTTTTCTGTCTGAACACCCACATGCTGCCAGGAAATCCTGCCGAGTCGGGGCACGCAACAGAACCTGCTCAGCTACTGATTGGGAGCTCTTGGGATGACCAGCTCCCAAACAGCCCATATTAATGGGAGCAAAGGGTTCACTAGGACTTGAGAGGCTGTTTGGGACCTCTTGCGCTGGGGTTTGTCTGCTCCAGCTCGTGCACTGAGTTGTGTCAGGTCTCAGCACCATGCCGGGATGGGATTAGTTATCCTGCTTAATTAATTACTAGTTGATCTTATCGTTTCTGCCAACATCCCCTACGGTGATTCCACCTCTCTGGGGGTTAGTTTTAACTGCTGGCCTATGCCCCACATCCGGGACAGGACCTCACCCGAGCCTGAACCCCAGATCCAGAAAGCAGGTCCTCAGCCTGCACCCCATGTACACAGGGACCCCAATTTGCATCTCACGTCAACGACAGGGGTCCCCTCAGCCTGCATCCCACACCCAGCCCTGTCCCCCCGCTACGGGGGCGCCAGTCGCTCAGACTCCGCGCGGGCGGCGGCCGCACACACAGTATTGTCGCCTCGCCTCTTAACGGGTCACCGGCGGAGCGACGACCCGCCACAGCGCGGGCGGGCGAGCGAGTGCCAGCGGGCCGGGTCAGGCCGGGCCAGGGCGTACCTGGGCAGGGCGCAGTCCCGCTCGCAGGAACCCAGGAAGTGCTGCAGGCCGGGCAAGAAGAGCACGCCGCCAAGGTCGAACAGCACGGCCCGCCGCGCCATGGCCTCCTCCCTGCTACCGGCGCCCGGACTCGAACTCCGGGACAAGCAGCCGCCTCCACCGCGGAGGCCCCTCCGCAGGTTCCGCCCCCGAGGCCTCTCCCCGCCCCCTGTCCCGGAGCCGCGCTGGGTCCTAGCGCCGTCGCCACTGTGGGCACCTTCCCGGCCGCCAGGGACCCGCGGCAGGACGCTGCTGCACGAGGGAGTGTCCCTCTCCGTCCCACTAACACCCTCCCGGTCCCGTGGGGCTCTGGGACCCCCGACCTGGCGGTGGCAACCCCGCTGCTGCCGTGGGTGCCCACCTCTGTGCCCGCTCCCTGTCGCTGCTCAGGCGGGTTTTGCCCATAATCCCTTAACAGGGTCCCCCTCAGCTCCCGCAGCACCCCAGGGTGCAGCAGCACCCGCTAACCCAACGTGCCTGCACCCAGACCCCGAGCTGCCTAATGGGGCTGAAAGTGGGAAGGGGCAGGAGTGCACACAGGCATATGTGCACACAGATGAGCACACACAGGCCTGCATATATTCAGGAACGCATATACGCACACATGCACGTATGCACACCTACATGTATGCACACACGTATGTACACATGCACACGCAAAAAATGCATGCGCACAAGCATGCACATAAACACACACATACAGTCCTGTATGCAGACATGCATACACACCCTTGCACATGCATGCACACACGTGTGCCTATGTAGAACACACACGTGCATGCTGAGCATGCACCCACACCACCAGGCACGATGCGTGTGCACTGTTAAGCATGTGTGTGCTTCTCCTAGCGCATGCGTGCACACTAAGGCTGCGCAAGCACTGCCAAGCATGTGCCTGCACACCTAGCACATGCATGCACTGCTAAGCATGCGTGTGCACCACCAGGCAGCTGCGTAGGCACCCAGCACGTATGTGCATGCTCAGCACATGTCTGTGTGCCAAGCACATACATGCCCACACATGAACGCCGCCTGACCACCATCCCTGAACCCTCCCGTAAAGGCAGCACAAGGGGGAACATGCGATCCCCCCCGTCCCTGCCCCCCGAGCCGGCCCTGGCGTGCTCAGTGCCAGACACGCTGTGGCCACGCGTGTGCGTGTGCACGGCCCGGCCCCGTCTCGGGGCGGTGTTGGAGGTGCCGTGGCGGGACGGCGGCATCGAGGAGCGGCGGTGAGCGGGGCCGTGGGGCCGGGGGGAAGCGGCAATCCCAGCCCCTGCCTCAGTTTCCTCACTGCAAGGCATGTGGCGGGATGCTGGCTCGAAGGGAGCTGGGGCAAGAACTGCACCCCTGCCAGCTCAGCGGAGCTGGCCGGGGGGGGGCTGTTCCTTGCTGGGGTTACTACTGAGGAGTGAGCAGGGATGTTTTAGGGGGGGTCAAGCCCAGGCAAGCCATGCGTTTATCATCAGCATCCTGCTGCTGGGGGTCGGTGTCCCCCAGCCCTCATCCCCCACCTCCCGCTGTCCCCGGGACCCCAGAGGGGACCCTCCAGCACCCTCGCAGGGTGGTCCAAAGCCGGTTGGCGGGGGATGAAACCCCGTTCCCTGGTTTCTGGCATGGCTCAAAGCTGCGGCTGGCGAAGGGTTTTCCTCCTCCCATCACGGCGGGGGCACCTCCGGCGCAAACCTCCGTGGCCGGCAGCAGCTCCTCAGCCCCCCGGCTCCGTCTTCTCCCTGGCATAAAGGTGGGAGCGTGTTTCGGAGGGTGGGAAACGAGGGGAAAAGGAAGAATGTTGCTGGTCTGTCTCTGTTCGGGTGGGAAAAGCCGGGAGCCACAACCTCAACCTTCGTGCCAATGAAATGCCAGCACGGCGAAGCCTCTGAGACCCGGCCAACTCGTGGCAGGGCTGGGCCGCCGCGCTGCTGCGGTCCTGCCGGCGGGCTCCCCTCTTTCGGGGGAGGGGGTGGGTCTTCCAAATCGAAACCAACCCACTCCTGCCAGGTGCTGGCCTGAGACCTGAGGCGCTCATTGCACCCCAGGATGCTGGCAGGGAGCTGGGGATGCCCCCTGGGAGCCCCCTTCCCTCTGCAGAGGGGCTCAGGACTGGCTGGGAGGGTGAAGGGTGCTGGTGGGGACCCCCCCCTTCTGCGCCTTTTGTGCCTGCAGCCTCTGGCACCGGCTCCCCTGGCCCCGAAGCCAAGATGGGTTTGAAAGAGCCGCATTGTCTGTGTCCCCCCCCCGCAGCTTCCTGCTTTTCCATGGCTCCGGAGGGGGGTTTTAGGGGGGAGACGAGCAGTATCAGCCCCCTCCCAACCGTTCCAGCCCTCATCTTAACCCCTCTGTGCCTCAGTTTCCCCATCATTATGATCCATGTGCTGCGCTGCAGGGGTGCAGGAAAGGTCTGTTTCATTCCTACCCCTCCCCATCCAAGGGTTTTCCTCTATGGTGTGGGGAGAGTGGGGTACAGCACCCCCAAATCCCAACTCCCAGAAACCAGAGATGCACATGCATGGAAAAATAAGGGTGCTTGGAGGGTTTGCTGGTGCAGACTAGGGGGGTCCTGGAAGGGCCCAAAAGGGTCTCAGAGGATATCTCAGCTGTACCTTTGATCCCTTTGTTTGTGTTTGCTCCTGCAGGACACCATGGTCTTGGGAGGCCCTGCCTGGTGCCTGCTGGTGGGACTCTGCACCCTCGTCACTGCCACTGCACAGCGCGGACCAGAAGAGGATGTGACCACCAGTGTTGGGCTGGAGGAGTTGGGGTACCACCTCTCCCAGGATGGGGCCCCCCTCCAAGACTCCCAGCACTGCGGCATCACCTTCCACACCCCCAGCCCCTGCAGCCCCCGTGGGCCCCCAGCCTTCGCCTCTCACAATGAGCTGGATCACCTCAAGAGCCTCTTGCAGGATACCAAGGCCAGCCTGAAGGATGTGGAGATGGCGGCCATGCTGGAGGAGAACCAGACCCGTTATCAGGACATCATCACAGAAGCGCTGCCCGCCATCCATGAGGCCAACCTGGAATTTCAGGAGAGCCTCGATAATGTCCGCAAGGAGCTGGAGGCTCATGTGGCCGAGGCTGATCACCCGCGGACAGCTGAGAAGAAAGAGAAGTAAGTGCCATGGGACAGGGATGGGGATGCTCCATGGAGCTGGTACACCAAACTCCATGGGTGGGAGCCAGCCCCAGGCTGCAGACACGTGGGGGAGGGGGGTCTGGGTGTCCCCAGGGGTCCCATAAACTTCATGGTGGCTTTTAGGTTACATGTGGGGTTTGGATGCTTGGCAGACCACTGCTGTTAACATCCACGTGAGTGTCCCTGCCCTAAACCCATTGCAGTGTGGCTGGCAAGGGGTCCTCTGAGGGCAGTGTGAGGGGTGGGATGTCAGGAGTGGGGGGAGTTGTCACCCCTAAATGAGTGACCCAGCACAGCTGAGCTACAATGTGATGATGGAGAAATGCATTGACCAGGATGGAGGAGTTGGGAAATCTCCTTTCCCAGGCTGGGGACCCCCCCCAGGACCCCCAGTGCTGCAGCATCCCCTTCCACACCCTGCTGCAGGGGGGCTGGTGGGAACAGGGGGGGACACTGAACCATTCTTCTTCCCCCAGGCTGCAGAAGGGTGTCCGTGTGGTGGCACACATGCTGCGCCTCACCGGGCGCCTGGCCCAGACCCTCGATGCTGCCTCACAGCGCCTCGATGCTGAGCTCAGCCAGCGCCTGCAGAGCTCGGCTGCCACTGCCACTGAGCCCTAGGACAGCAGGGACGGGCTCCACTGTCACCCTGCATATGGCCTTGCTTGCTGGTAGGACCCCAACCCAGCTCATCTCCACGGCTTCTGGGGTGTCCTGGCTCCTCCACAGCACCAGGGGCTGAGATGTTGCCCGGAATGTTTGCAGAGTGGTCTGGGTGCTGGAGCCAGCAGTGCTGGGGTGGATGGGAGGCTGCTGCCCGCTGCGGGATGTATTGCACATAAAATGCCACTGCATGCGTGATGATGCCTGTAACCCAAGCCCTGGGCGTTCATAGAATCATGGAACCAACAGTTTGGGTTGGAAGGAACTTCAAAGCTCATCCAGTTCCAGCTCCCTGCCACAGGCAAGGACACCTTCCACTAGACCAGGTTGCTCCAAGCCCCATCCAACCTGGCCTTGAACACTGCCAG